>OMNW01008893.1:61777-76389 GCA_900303245.1 Selene dorsalis
GCGCTGGGAGATAGGCATGGGGGCAGATGGAGGGTTGAGAGGGTGTCTTGGAGTGGTAGTAATTGGTGGGCTGGGTGGAACAATGAATTGAGGGGTAGAAGGTGTAGAAGGTACAGAGGATGTAGTAGGGGTGGGAAGAGATGGAGAAGTCCTCTTGGCTGACTCCAAAGACATTGGGTGAGGACTACCACACCCATACAGACTGTGGACAATATTGATAAGATGATCATTTGCAAGAATTATCAGACAGGAATGTCTTTAAAAACAGAAAAAAAAAATCAAAGCAAAATCAGAATTACTAGGACAACAAATACACGTGGAAGTTTCCAGCTTTTACACATTTTCCCAGACAAGTCTGGAGGGCAACCAATTCAGAGCCCTGATATGTCTCTGGGAGTCTTCGTGGGTGATAAAAGTCAAGGTACTTGCCTGGACAGAGAGCTGGCTCCAAAAGACCCCGCACTGGGACCCATGGGGCTCCCACCTAGGCTGGAGGGCTGCACCAGTGTCAGACGGTGGTCGGGAGATTTGGCTGCTGCAATTGGCTGAGAGGTGGCGGTCAAGCTGGCGAAAGGATTGTGGACACGTGACTGGGTGGACATCATTAAAACTTCCATCAGGATCTGGCCAATCAGGTCTTTGAAGTCAGAGTATGCTACAGGGAAAAAAAAATGGATGAATGTTTGAGTTTTAAAGAAAACCCTCCTTTTTCACAGCAGAGTGAGTCATTCAGTCCTGGGTATGGTGACAGTGGTTCAGTCACATACCATCTTTAGGGCTCTGGTGGAACTCTGCAGCCAGTGAAGGGAGAAAGATGACATCTCTGTCCTGCTCCTTCCACGATACGCGAAGGATCTTACAAATGAGCTGCAAAGCCTGTTCTTCAGAGACATCTGAGTTTGCAGAGGTTTCCTGGGGGGCAGAAAACAACAGTGGAGGTTTCATCACACTCTGGAACTATTTACAGTGTAAATGTCAAAAGGACTTGCATTACTTTGATTCTCATGATACTTGTTATCCCATGATCTCTGCTTATAAAGAGACTAGAATGCTGAAATAAACGAAAGTGAAATGAACAGCACCTGTGGAAAGTCCCCAGTTATGTTCCCATTTACACCCAACATTCCTTCTATGTTTACTCATTTCAAAATTCACATTATCTCAAGATGGACATAATCAAAGTCAAGGGGAACATGTTTTCACACAATAAGAGCCTCTCATTTGAGCAACAATCTCTGCTGCCATTTACCTTTTCAGTTAAGTTCCTCTTCTCCCTGCGATCACTGTCCTCCACCTCCATGTTCTCTATCCCTGAGTCCACATCCACCTGGGACATGCTGGAATAAAACAGGGATGCATTGCTCATTAAGTCTCTTCATCCTTAAGAAGACCATGCAAACACTCAAACCTCAGCGGTCCATGTGAAGTGTCATTATCTCTTACAACTACACTACTGCGCCCTTCTTACAAAACACAATATCTTTTATTAATATTTGTATCAATCAAGAGAATAATATCACTGAAGTCTCTAGGCAACAGTTTAATCGAAAGCAACTGGACTTATTTGTATTTGGACCAGTTGCTTTCGATTAAACTGTTGCCCAGAGATACGATGACCTGGATGAATGAGAACATTCACAGACAAAATATCACTGAAGCAACTTCAAAAATTAACAAGTCAATATTGTTACAGCTTTTCATCAGAAGCAACCTCTGATCATCACTGCATTTCTGTCTTCATTTGGGATGTTTGAGAAATCTTGCATTATTCCTTTTTGTCTGACACATGAAAATCTGTCACAAACTGGAACCTACTGTAACTGATATAATTGAGGTTGAACTGAGTCTCTGTTCTTCATTTTGGAGAACATTGTATTTTTTAGCAGCCTTCCAGGCCCACAAGAGATGCTTGGAAACTCAAAATAGACTGTATCTATATCCATTTACATTGTCATTCATGGAGCTTACAGCCTTTGACTTGGATCATACCCTAAGGCATTAGAAAAGCTCTTACCTCTTTTCACAGGAGGCAGTGTCAATGTCCATGCTCTGTGACCGGGACAAACTCTGGGACTGAGTCTCAAGGCTGTTGGAGGGGGAGCTGGAGAGGGAGCTGACACCCTCGCTGCTCTGACTACCATATGCCACCCCTGCAAAAGCAAAACACCACAACTGAGCACCTTTAAGCACAAAATCAAAATCAAATGAAATGACACGTGTCATATTTTGATTCAAGTCTTAAACACCATTTCTCTGTGTCATATTTCAGATTACCTAAAAACCTAATGGCACATACATGTTTTTGTGTTTTCTTATGCTGTGTTGGATTTTAGTCTGCCGTGCCTTTTCCTTTTCACATTCATTGTTCTATGATACCTCTGATTTATTTTTTGTTTAGTACAGTTTTACATTTTAATGAAATGACTTAACTGTCACTTAACTGAACTAGACCTTCAGTGTAGATGAGACACAATAGAGCAGCTATTTTAAGTTTTAGATTTTTGGTCAGAGTTGATGTTTATGAAAGAAGGCATTACTTGGTCACAACGAGCAACTAAAGGCTTAGATTGGTATTTTTAAGACCAACATGGGGTGCCACAACATTATAAGTCCTGATTACTGAAAACACAGAGAGAAAGCTGATTAACACTCAGCACTGTACTGTAGATGAGAAGCTGCAATTAACAACTCTCTACTGGATCCACAACAATTATATCATTAATAATTGTTGAGTCAGATAAACACTGTGTACCCCCACTGTGTCACTTAAAACTTGTACAACAGAAATATATTGGCATTCACTGGAGGCTTATGCAACAGGTGAAAAGTATCACTGGTTATGCACTTTGTGCTGCATTCCTATGCATGAAAAGTGCTTTATAAATAAAGACTGATTTGATTTGGTGAGAAAAATGTAGCAGTGGCCCTGAAAAAGCTGTTTTGTATAATACCACCACCACCACATCTATGCATACCAACAAACAATGCCAGGAAAATGTCAGTGCATCCATAAATGGCTAGTGCATTTTCTAGAGCAATGCATGGGTGAAAAGATCAATTCTCACTTTGTACAGCAGGGCCTACACCTAGTATCAGAATGGGACAGTGTATTCATAACAGTCTGCTGCAGTTTGTATTGACGTTATTCAGGATGTACAACTGGTTCGTGTTGTTATAATATCAACATCACAAATGTAAAAAGTCCACCCATGCCTTAACTACCAAGTTTCAAAGACAACATGTTACATAGTTTTCATAGGATAGTACATTAGGCTTAGACTTGACATCAGACAGGCACACCTAAATGTATCCTGGCCCACTGTTACCATTAAACCTGAGATACACGATTTAACCTTAACTATTGTTTGTAATAACAATAACAAGACACTGGACACACTTCCCAAAACCTGCTGATCTTTCTCAGTTCTTCTTACCAGAGGTGCCCATAGGGGATGTGGCTGGGGTACCACTGTGGACATTGAGCCCCAATGATTGGGAGGCAGCTGGTGGCAGGGGCTGGGGTGTGGCACCTGAGGGTCCATGAAGGGGTCCAGGTGGAGTCTCTCTCTGTGGGGATGTTAGGGGTGTGCTGAGAGGGGTGCTGGGCTGTGAGGTCTGTCCCCCTGCCAGTCGAGCCAATCGCCTTCTGCGAATCTTGAATTAAAGGATCAGCAGATTAGGATATTTCCTCATAGCGCATATTATAGGCTTGTAAACATTTATGATTTAATTACTGAGTTTTTTATTTCAGGGTAAATGATTGTCACAGTTGGGCTTGGCATATTAAGAAATACAAGGTGAGATTTACAGTTACATTATTTGATCATTGCCCCCACACAAAAGACCCATTATTATAACACTGATCATTTTTTCACCTTTGGAGTACTATAGTATTAAATTTACAAGACTTTGATGCCTAACTGAACAAATACAACACAACCTACTAAAGTAACATAGTCTGATATGAGCTCCGATCGTCTCAACTCAGCTGACGAGCCCACCAACTATAGCAAATCAAATGCATACTCCGCTGCGAGTTGCTAAATGCACCTAAAAGGTTTCAGATGGAGTGAACTCCACAGATACTGTGTGTAGTTCAAGGGGAACAGCTCAGTGACCGCATAGTCGGCCCACAGTTCATTACACAATGGTGGCCCGGTGTGTGTGCTTTTATGCTGAGTCGTCTCACAGGCTAATTTTTGACTGTTAGCAAAACAACGTTAGCAGCTGTCAGCTAGCTTACCGCAAGGAAATATACCAAACCAACCGAACGGGCAAAACGTAACACAACCTGTCAAAATAAATAAGAAAGCGTCTACCAAAAAAAGCCAATTCAATCTATTATGATATATTTACTGTTTATTAAGAAATGTCAATCTTAAGTACGGAGCCAGGTTGTGCACAGCGTCCAGTATCACGTCAGCTAGTTAGCATTGAGCTCCGCCGGCTAAATTACATTAGCGTACTTGCAACGGTGACACAAACATCCACATCCAGCTACAAGCCTATTCACTCTGTTACACTGGCGGTCTGTCGTAAATAAACACCTCGCGAGTTGCGTTGACGGACAGGCGGTTCTGGGTGTTGTGGTGCTGAGAGTAACGGTGGATTTTTATCGCCGATGCATTTCTTCAATCTAGAATGTGATAGCCCTTGGGCTAGCTCTTGTAGCAAAGGAGCTAGTAGCATTTCCATTTGACTTTAAGTCCGACGGAAGGGAAAACCTTCATGAATCAGACTGTACATCGCTCCACAAGTAAAACAGAACTACCCATAACCAAGACAACTTATTATATCATCTTACCTCATCTGCGCTCAATTCCTCCATCGTTGCTAAGTTAGCCAGCTATTTCACTTCCAACTGCTTTTCTGTGTGCCAGCCAGAGCCAGCTAGCTAGCCAATACTTGAACTAAATATGCATAGTCTAACTCGTTCAAACGAATATGTGTCAGTGTTGATTGTCTTCAGGATAAAAACTAGGACACCAGTTTACGGAGGGTGACAGGATACAGTTCCCCCGAAAAGTCTCACGTTGGCTAGTTTTCTACCAAGAATGAAACAAAAAGAAAAGTAGCTAGCTATTATACGTCAAAATACAACAGCGGCCATTTTGGTTCTACACTACGTCACGTGACTTATGAGCCCAAAGGAGGCTCCGCTATTGTTGCACATATGCATTTAATAGTACATCGCCTGAAATAAATGCGCATTTGCTTTAATCAGTCTAATGTTTTACAGTGACAATGGCCTTCCATTCAACTAGTCGCACTAAAATAAACAGTTTTAAGATGCTGTTTATTCCCCTTTAACACAGTAAACAACACATCCTGTGGTTATTTATCAAACCCAGTGTGGATTAGCAGTCAGTGGGGCACAGGGTCGGAACAAGAAGTGGTGTTGGATTCTGTCATCATGTTGCAGTGAGGTAAGTGTGAGGCACAAGAAGCAAAAAATGGTATATTAGCTGCTGTACAGTATGTCATTTCATTATAGGATACTACAAACATATACAGTCCATGCCTTATATATTTAAGTAAGAGAACCCAATACACTACAATCAGGAAAAATACGTTTGTATATTTTTCTGAAGACAGAGGGACAAAATAAAAAAGAGCCGTGGGAAAAGAAAAAAGTGCCACTTGAGATTTCTTTCAAAACGATTTTTATTATAAACTATGAACATAAAACCAAACTATGTTGGAAACATCTTTCACCTCACTTATTAGCGTACATTGGGCGGAGATGCATCTACATGATGAGATTTTTTTTTTTTTACATATAGCTCAACCAATGTCAGATAGAGAGAAAGCCTAACATTTGTGGTATAGGACAAAAGACAAACAAAAGGTTATCATCTAGTAGAGCCTGTTTTGACAAGCTGTTTTTCAGCCAGCTGAAAAAGCAGGATATATACTTGAGGCTGAGACCAGCACCCCCAAACTACAGACCTCTGAGACCACTATCTATCAAAAGTAATGCAGTGATGCCATCTAGTGGTGTAAATCCACACAATGAAAACAGACATTTTCAATTGAGCATTGAATAGAGTCAATAGGGTCAATGGAGTATTGAAGTCACATTAGACAGTGCACTGCAACTTGAACTAGCTCCGCACTGAGGTCTTGTTGTCTTGCTGTTCATCTCAGACTAACTTTCTCCTGAAATACAGCTTTCACTCTTCTTCACTCAGTCTTATGTCCATGGATATTCTTCTTCATTCAATCATGTTCTTCTTAAAGACCTGCCTGCATGTTTCTCCTTCACAGTACAACTCCTAAGGTTAATGGGACACAGAAAAATAAAATGAAATGAAATGTTTTGCGCATTACATGAACAAATATGTCCCTTCATGTTCTTACCAGATAAAGCTTGTCGTCTTCAATCCAGTGAACCCATCCCCGGTTCTTCTTCTCTCCAATCTGTTCACACACCATTTTATTCCCCTCCCATGACACTAGTGACTGCACAGAAAGAGACAAAACAGTTTTACCAGTCAAAATGAATGTAAAACGCATCACACAATGTTGAAAGCACTCGCCATCATCCATCCTCACCTTGATGTGCCTGTTGTCCAGTCCCTGGGTAAACTCCTCGAACTCCTGGCCCACTATGAAGGACAGGTTGTAGTTTCGGAAGGCAGTGAGTGTTTTGATGACGCTCCGATCACCATGCTGCTCAATCACCTTCTTCTGCTTCTGCTTCACAGCAATCTTTCGTAAACAAGGGCTGATACCTGGAACGGCAGAGAGTTGTTTTAACTGATGGTACACAGTACAAATCCAGGGCACAAAGCCACCCACAGGCAACAAACATATTCCGCAATTAGTTCGATAGATATAAATGCAAACATGTCTTTCAATAGGTCTGTGACATCAAAATACAACAGTTTGACTGGAACACCAATGCTCTGAGGACTTACCCAGTGCAATCATGTAGCCCTCAAAGTTGACATTGCTGATCATGTCCCATGTTCCACAGAGGCTGACAGGCATTTTTACTCCTTCTGTGATATGTGTATGTGTGGATCCTGTGATCAAATGTGATCCTCTCACTGCTGACTGTCTGATGAGGAGTTCTGAAGAGAGGCTGAGACAATGCTGCTTTGTGAGGGAGGTGTGGAGATAGTTGTGCTCCTTATCTCATTCGCTGTCACCTGAGGATTTTGTGAGGATGAAGGAGGAGCTCAAGTCAGTGCCTGGGTGTAAAAGGGGAAGCCAGACATGTTAGACTGGTCCATAAACAAAATTCTTAAAAATGCACCGCGGGTGTCACAGATGTGCAGCGCACCAACACAAAGAAAAATCTGTTCACCCTTCCCACTAAGGTCAATTAGGACAATTTGCTGTTATGCCTTCTTCATCCTTATTCTGAGAAATGAGACAGACTTGCATAATTGTGTAAATACAGCAACTCAACAGCTCTCTGCAGTAATACAGGGAGAAAATAAATTCCATCACACCTAGAGTTATAGATAGGCAACATATTCATATTTACATTAAAATCCAAATTCTCTCTCAAATATGACTTTCTGTTGGTGTTAGCCCTCATTGTCTTTAATTGTGGAATAAATGTCTGGCTTCATTGCAAACTAGGGTGAAACACTTGCTGCTTTAATAAAGAGCACCTCTGTGGAGGTGACACGCCTTTCCCTTTACTGTAAAAAACCTTAATGACATGGTTAGAGTGGTATGAAGTGTCAAGGATAATGACGCAGGTACAGTATGAGAAAAAACACAGTGTGTGCAAACATTAAGATCATTTTTTTCCTGCTGACTTCATTTAAGCTGCCAGGACTGCACATGTATGTAAATTCTGTCATGGGCACTTGACCCAGTGATAAATGAATTGTTTATGATTAACACAATTTCTGTGATGTACTGAGAATCAACCACAGTCTGAGCCCAGTTAGCATTTAAATCGCTGGATCTTTTAAATCTGATGTAATGTTGTACCATTACTCCCAACAATAAAAGTAAAGTAATTAACAAACTCTGGCTCTAATCTGATGTAATCAGTCATGCTTTCATGTCACCACACTCCTATCACAGTGAGGTTTTAGTTAGTTGCAACAAGTAGTTTCAGTTGTTATGTTCTTTGAATGATGATTACCTGAAAGATAAATTAACCCCCTCCATAGAAAGCACATTTTAATCAAATAGTGAGGGTGTCAATTTGACACTTCCTTAACAATTGAGAGCTTCTTATCAAAGTGACAATAGCATTGTAACAGCAATGAAAAGCTTGCAAGGTGGAAAACAAAGGCGAGTGTTTATTTCATCTCCAGTAAATACAAAGCACATCTTCCTTTTCAAATCTACAGCACTAAAATAGAGATTTCAAAGTGTCTAAACCACTTTTAACCTTTGCCTGAGGGGCTACATTGAATTATCCTGCTCCAGGTACAAAACATGTGAGAAGTTGAAAGGAGTTTACTGATGCATTTGGGGGGTAAATGTGGTATACTAGAAGTAAAAAGATGTAAATGTGTTTGTTCGTAATCTTATTTCTTGTAACTTCAAACATAATGAATGTAGACTGTTTCGTGTAAAAGTGTAAATCCCTGGCTAATTAACTACAGACACACTTAACTACATTCAGATGACCTACAAGTCAGTTGAAGTGCTGCTAAGTTATTTTGTCTTTGACGTTTGTATTTTTCCACACACAAGTTATTTTATTGCAGTAAGTGGAAAGAAATAAGTAAAAGAATGCTTATCCTCTTCCAAAACTCACACACACACACACACACACACACACACACCATCAGAAGAGACTACAGTGTGGAGCAGGCACTGATGGAAACATAAATAAACCATCATTTGTTTTAAATTCACAGTAAACCTACAGCACTTGGTGTAAACAGCTCACACTTCTGTTTTGCAGCTGCAGCAGTAAATCTCTTAGCTGGAGGAGGCACCGGTGTATCTCTGAAGGGGTGCTAGAACCACATCAGCATTTTTTTGCTCACTCTCAGCACTGTAGAGTTTGCACTCTTGAATGTAGAGAACCACAGCATCTGGCAGCAGATATCTGATGCTCCGACCTCGGCGAAGCGCCCGGCGCACATGAGTGGCGGAGATTTCATTGGCCACCCATTCACGGACCACGTGGATGTTTTTGCGATACCTCCAAAGCATGTCTGACTGGTGGATGAACTGGTGGGGGTCACTGCCACTGCGGGTGATGCAAACCAGACCGTAGCGGCCCACAATCTCAGCTATGTCCTCCTGCTTCCACAGGTTAGGGATCCCAAAGGACTCCAGGATGTCAGCCCCACACAGCAACATCAACTGAGGGCCATCTGAATGTAGAAAAAACAGCTTATCAATAAATGTATGGAGGTTTTCTTACCAAAAGGAATAGAAAGTGAGAAAATCCAGTTTAAAGGGAAAAGAGAGGAGAAAACAACAAAAAGAGACAGTGAGATAAAATGAAAAATCATCAAACATGGGAAATTAAAAATTGAAATTGGAAAGAGAATATAAAATCACAAAAATGAAAAGGAATATTACAAGAAACATTAACCTTTTATGAAAGCTTTTTTTTTAATGCAAGAAATGTTTAAATAGACTTGATGTCAATGGTTAGTGAAGTTATAATGAAAGTCAGAGAACAATGCTGGGAAACCACTTCCGCAGATTCAAACTGTTCACAGTTCTGCAAACTATCAGTGCAATGCAGACTCGGAAAAAATTACTGCAATTAACTGTTACTAATAGATATGGTGCACGAGATGAATTCATTTCCACAAATGATCTATGACCTATCCAGTGTGTACCCCGCATTCGCCCTACGTTAGCTAGGATTGGCAAACATAGCATGAGGGTGCCCCATGTCCCCAATAATAAATAAGATAATGAATGGATGGAGTGGTTTAATCTTTAGCAAATGTCACTTGCATGCACGGCACACACCCACTATTCTTGTGCCAATGTAACCTGATGATTCACATAAACACACACACAAAAATATTCTGTCACTTATGTGAAGAATGTTGGCCCTAAAACGAAAGGATAAAATTGGACAGCATGTTCATATTGTCACTGATGGGTGCATGACTTTTCTTTTCACTCCTGGAGGTACAATTCTCCCTGTCATTACTGTCATCCGACTGCCTTTACCGTAAGTGGTGTGACAGGCGTGACCCATCACAGAACAACAACCGAGTATTCACACATTAACCCATTGTCTGCTGTTGCTGAACTGTATACAGTGAACCATGATGGCTGAAGGGAGGGAGGAGCATGAAAGACAAGTAAACAATATTCAAGTTACACAACAGTGCACATGGCCACACATGACCTACCTCTCCTTTTCTGATGAGATGAACTTTCAAAATAATTCTCATCTATGCGTCTCTTTTTGGCGTGCTTGACTGTGTCCACATCATCACAGTTCTGCTCTGCTGCAAGCAGTTCCTCATGGTGATGCCTATGTGAATGTGAAATTAATGAAACATTGAATGATGGGGTTCTTGATCTCTCAGAGATGAAAGGGGCAGAGACAGGCGAGGGCTAACTGGACTGCAATATATCAGTCATTATCCAGCCAGCTCACTTCTGTATTAGGCATTATGCAAACAAGTCTCCTTAAACACTGGTGTAAAGGTTTTTGTGATTATGCCCGGCACTAAATATGTCCTGATTTGACATAATTACATATATTCGGGTGAAAAAATATGTTTTTATTCATAATTGCTATTATCATTTATTAATTACTCAACGTGCCTGACCTGATCAGTGCACACAGAGGCCACACAAGGGTCAGTGTGCACATCTGTCATCTGTATTTATGTTGTTCTGTATATGTACTGGTAGACTGTAACACTGAATTGCCCATTTGAACAGTGATGCTCTGAGGCTGTTAGTCTGGTTACAGTATATTATTACAACTTACAACCTAATTTTCTTGTTTGGGTTACAAGGTTCAACTGAAAGTACATATTACAAAACATCTTTTTGAAATAGAATTTCTATCTGCAACTTGATCAGGTGAGATAGCAGGCTACTTTGTTGACATTTATGACAATATTAGATCTTACACTGCTCGATATAATCATAATGATAATTTCTTTTACAGTGATTAGTATCTACTGTTGTTATGTTAAGAGATTCGATCGATATGTAGTTTGAGGTGACTTTACTGGTAATGACCGATTAAAGGAAAGCAGGATATAAACTTCTAAAATATCTGACAAAACATTAGATTCACTGGCATATTTTCATATTTTATGACAAGTCTAGACAAAAACACCTAAAAGAAAACTACTCTGCAGCAGGCACCGTCAGTGACATAACATAGCAACTCACCGAACAACTTTTGCTGTCTCCACCCATTCAGGCTGCATGCTCTCCCAGGAATCCACTGTGATCCAGTCTGAAGTCTCTGTGGCCAATCTGACCATCTCCAGACGGTGGGAGGCCTCAATCAAACCCTTCTTCTTATAGCCATCGCCCACTGGAGAGATGATTCCTCTCACCACCCTGTACTGACCTTAATCCCACAAGAGAAGAAGTGGGATTAAACAGGCGATCAAAGGCAATGGCATCTTAGAAGTTGAGGTCAGCACAGCAACTAGGAATTTTACTCACACAGTATGTATGATATAGTATGTGCATGACTAAACCAATTTGATGAATTAAGAATAAATTGCTGTCATTGAAATATCGAAATATGTTGTTTTTATTTTGTTATGTAAAAATTATGTGCTTTCCTCAACTTTATTTATTTGACAGGTATAATTACCTGTAACCTTTCAGATAAAAGTTTGACATCAGTTAGTAAAATGTGATGCATTCTTGTGTACTAAACTACCCATCACTGCATGAAGTAGCTAATGCTCTAACCTGACAAGCTATAAACAGCAGGAATAATAATATACTGTATGTAATACTATACATAATAAACAACTCTGGCAGGGTCTATGATGTAGTTATGTGTAAGTATTAGGTAAAATGATTAATGCTCAAATTTTATTTGGAGTGTTTGGAATAAGGACTGCATTTATATAATCACTTCTATCCAAGGCATGTTTGTGTCTCTTTTTTTTTATTTGGGAACTCCCAGGACATGTTACTCTAAAAGATCATATTTGTATTTCACTCAACCTGTGTCTTCCAGATGATCTCGAGCCAGTTCAAACATCCTCAGGTGCATGTTGGTGATGGGGTTGAATGAACCACAAGCCAACAGGACCACTGGGGTTATATCTTGAGCCTCCATGCCTCATACTGGAGTTGACTGTACACTACAACAACAGACATAGACAAAGACTATAGTTTGTTGGCCGTCTACGAGGGTCACATGTAACGTAGCCGAGGTGTGAAGAGCCACCTGTGGGACCAGCCGACCAGGAGCAGCGGATCATCTCAGAGTCGAGCAGCGGGTCTCCTGAGGTGATCGGCCGGTCTCCGTCCTCATCCCGGGGGAGAGAGCGAGCCGATTAATTTACCCGCAGGTTTTAAATTTAATTTAAATTTTGGTCTCACAGATGAAATCTGACAATTGCGGCAGCCACATTAGTTTGTTTGAATGAAAAGTGAAGCTTCAGGTGTGTACTGGATAGAAGAGCAGCGCTGCGTCGAGGCTCTGTTTGCACAGAAATCACAACTTTTTAACAAGTAAATGTTTTACAATGAACCGGTAAACATTAAATTAAATTTTATTTTATTAAGCGTCATTACAGGGTTATGCTGCGTTCACATGGAATCCGGCAGACCGCAGTCGGACTCTTGATATTGCATTTCAAACTAAACTCAAGTTAAATTCCCCCCAAAACGTCACATCCGGTTGTCAATACCATGGCGGTGGATGGTAAAAGTTAAAATATTTTGACCTGTCTTCGACGGTATTCTTTGCCGGCCTCCTCAGAGTTTCACCGTCATTCTCTCGTCCACTAAAATGACATCCAGCGTGCCATCTGTCGTTTGCCGGACTTCATGTGAACACAGCATAGGGAACAGGGCAAACATACGTAACTATTTTATTCCAAACCGTCTTTGGTTAGGGTTAGAGGTTAGGGGCGCATTGCAATATGGGATACAGTACGTGATGTTGACTTTTCGGATGCATACTACAGATTTTTCCCGAATCAGTACGACATCCGGGAATTTTTCGCATACTACAGATTTTGCTTTTGTTTGCATACTGCATACTACATACTGTATTTTAGCCAAACCAGTACATACTAGCAGTAAACCGTCTTTGGGCTAACTCCGCGGAAACAAGAGACGGCTGGCTTGGCCGCAGTGTCATTTACCACAGCTAACCCGTCTGTAACTAGGCAACGCAACCTTGCCGGTTGCTACAATCAAAGGAATCTTTGGTACAAAGACGGACGTACGGGACGCCTCAGCGATCAAAAAACACCAAGAAAGCGAAGTGTGGACAACAAAGACAGCGTTAAAATAATGCAAATACTCGCTGAAGTACCGTGAGAATGAGCGGTGGTCAGCTGCTCTGTAATGTCCTCTGCTTCCTGTAATATGACGCTACATTAAAACTGATTGGATGGACTCGAGCAGGAAGCCGACTGCCGCGCCCACGCTACCGGGCTACGTTCACGATCACAAACGCTCCGATAAACACTAAACACCTTACAAGCGCATTTAACAGTAGCTCTTGTTTGTGGACATCTGTTCAACGTGATTTAGTTGCGTTGCCTCTGTGATACAGTCGCCAAGCTGATGCAAACCTTTAAACTATCGCAAGGCTGATTCACATCTGTTTACAAAGACAGTCAGGTGAGATGTGTTCTTTTAGCATGCTAGCTAGCTATTAAGCTAACTAAACAACTTTTCTTGTTAAGACAACAGGTCCTCCTGACCTTCAGGCAAATACATTCACCTACAGTTTGTCAATATGGTTAATGTCTGGCTGAATGTTGAACAGCTTTGTTGTCATGTTGGCTCCACCAACGCCAGTCGTTGCTCATGGAGACGGTCTAAAAGACAGCATGCTAGCTTAACATTAAAGTTGCCTGGTACTGTGGCCATAGGATGATCCCTGTTATTCTTTCTGTTTGCCTTTCGCTTAGTTTGGAAACATTGTTTACTCTGGAAGGATGGCTTCACGTGGGAAATCAGAAACTGGAAAACTGAGACAAAATATGGAGGAGCAGCTAGACAGATTGATGCAACAGCTTCAGGATCTGGAGGAATGCAGGTGCTTTATAGTGAGATTCATCACACTCACACCAATGTGTAGTCTGTTTACTCAATGAGATTATTTTGCGTTTTATAGCTGGGGAGTAACAACCTCAATTGTGTCAGAAAACACCATTTAGACGCTAAGTATTTTCTTATGTGCCTCTAAGTCTCTCGTTGTCTATTTGTTTGATTCAGAGAAGACCTGGATGAGGAAGAGTATGAGGAGACAAAGAAGGAAACCTTGGAACAGCTGAGTGAATTTAATGACTCTCTGAAGAAGATCATGACAGGAGACATGACACTTGTGGATGAACTCAGTGGGATGCAGCTGGTATGGATGATCCATGTGTACAGTGATAGTGTACAATAACTGTGTATTAAGGACAATTTATAGAGGAGGTAACAAGGTTCAAATAGTCTGGCATAAATAGTGTTTTTTTTTTTTTTTTTTTTTTTTTTTTTTT
>OMNW01008893.1:76409-88746 GCA_900303245.1 Selene dorsalis
TTTTTTTTTTTTTTTTTTTTATGTCTTCACCAGGCAATCCAGGCTGCCATCAGCCAAGCATTCAAAACCCCAGAGGTGATCCGACTCTTTGCGAAGAAGCAGCCAGGACAGCTGAGAACCAGATTAGCAGAGGTTTGTGTGACATTATCAAGGATTTGCTTTTTATTTCGGTTTCATGCGCTGCTGTAGAGTTAACTGCTCTGCTCTGCTCATGCCTGAGTGTTTATTTGTGCACTGGTTGGTTTGAAAATTGTCCACCTGCCATGTGAAATTCTGTGCAGATGGACCGCGATGTCATGGTGGGGAAACTGTCACGGGATGTGTACACTCAGCAGAAGATGGAAATCCTCACAGCCTTGAGAAAACTGGGAGAGAAGGTGACGATGGCTCACAGCAGAGATGTGATGTTTTTCCACAGGTCGAGGGATGAGTCACAGGCTTATGCTCCTCTGTCCGTGTGAACACTTAAAGCTGTACTGACTTATTTTAGTCATCAGCTGCTGCAACAGCCTTAAATCTCCCTTCAGAGGAGGCTGCAACATTTGAAACATGTAATTATTAGCTGATCGGGGTTTAGATTTACAATACATGACTTCTGTTTGTGTCTGTTCTGACAGCTTACTGCAGAGGATGAGACGTTTCTCACTGAAAACGCGACAGCTACTCTGAGCCAGTTTGAAAAAGTGACTGCAAACCAAGGTGAGAGTGAACATGATTTTACACAAATGTTTAACCACATTATTATTGGTTGAGTGTTTATAATGATAATTTTTGTTTACCTTGTTTTGCTTTCTTTTTCAGGGTCTGAAGACAAAATCTTGGCCTTAGCTAGCTCTGGTGTGAAAACCAAAGCGTAGTAATTTAATAAAATGTTAGTTTTAACTCTGTTATTACCAGGAAACAAATGTGCCAAGTGCTCAATGATTTTTGTAAATAATCAGTGCACTTCTAGGTGTTGCTGTGGATGCTAACACTTTTTAATAGTATTATTTTATACCCCTCCACTTTTGTAAATGTCTTTTATTTGTCCAGATGAGTGTAAAATTGTATTATAGGTACGAGTGTATGATTTGTTGACTATTAAGACATGTACATGAATGTAGAGAATTGCTCAGACACTTCATGAGAACTGCTCTGTTGTGATTTTTGCTGTGTCCGTCTTGAAATCGGAAAATCCAAGTGGTATTTTTAACATGTTGATTTGCTGTGCGAATGCTAAAAATATTCAATATGTGATGCAGGAAATAACACATTCAAATAGCTGGTGACTAAATCACAGGTACATCAGTAACACCAGGTTTTAAAACTGATGAAAATACAGTAGATGCAAATTATGATTTTAACAACGTGGGACAGTTGAAAGACGTCAGATGGGAATAGATGGAAGTATAGCGCTGTTAGTAAACATACTTACCAGCATGTATTTCAGATTTTCTGATCAGTCTGTCTCAATAAAATATTGACTTTATAAGCCTAAAATTATTCTAAAACAAGTTTTTTCACCAGCCTGGCAGCGACGTGAGAGCAACAAATCCACTTGATGGATTTGTTGCCATCTGTTCAGCACTGTGCAGGTCTTGTGATGGTGTGAGCAGCCATCTCATGAGAGTCATTCAGTCTGATGATTAGAGCTTGTGGTCACTCAACAGGCCTGAAACCAGATTTAGGAGGTATATTCTTTTTCCTGCATATTTATCCCGTTTACTGTCAGGTGCCTTTGGTATTTTGTCCATTTTCTGTGTACTGTTTGATTATAAAGCATTTCAAACTGCTTCATTTGACAACTATAATTTTAAACCGTCAGTAAACATGTATAGTGCTGGGTTGTATTTCATCCTCAGGTTTGGTTGGTTGAAAATATGTAGAACTTAACCCCCACAATGTTTACAGTATTGGTTTTAATTGATGTTCAACTTTGAAACCACTTACTTTGAATGTGAGTAAAAACAATCTGCAGCAAAATGAATTCACGTTGCACTGGACTCGATTTGTCTTATTTCATTTTCACCATCAGATGGCGCTAATGCTCAGGACTACTTTTAGCACCACTATGCAGGGTGTGTACCACCAGCCCAGTCTGCACACTGGCTATACATTCACTGCATGAGCAATGATTTAGGGAAAACAAGGAGACCAAAGTTATACCCCATCTCATCATCCTTTATTTTGTTTGCGAGCAAGCATCGACTTCACTACAATTTGCCTTTCGATTGGTAGAAAAGTGAGAGCAGCTCCAACAAGCACAAAGGAAGCATCCAAACGTTCAAAAAACACTGTCACCTTCCATTTTGAGCAAATTTTTAAAAGAAAAGAAACAAAAAAAATATATATCTGGAGTGTTGTGGACGTGTGAAACAGACAGTATGAGAATCAGTAGTGTATCACGTCTCCTTTCTCACTCCAGTCTCACAACCCCACATGGAACGTACACAAACTTTGTGGTTCATGCAAAGTAAATCCCCCTATGTCTTAGTGTTATTACAGTATGGCTGCATTTCAGTTTGTTAGGCAGTGACATTCAATTCAACCAACTGACACTTTGCCCAGGGGCTAACCAGAAAGCATATAACCCAGAAAACTGGAGATGGTAGAGTCACTGTGGAGACTTGACTTCAGAGTCGGTGTGCACATTATCAGTGACCCATGGTACTGTACTTTAAACTGTTGATGACATGTGGACATCACGTGTTTGACATAATGAAACTGAGAATTTCGGAGTCGACAGGCTTAAACTCTTGTGAATTTCATGCTGCCCTCAAGATCATTTCTCGACAATTCAGGCAATAGACACTGTTCAAAAATTACCTTCCACTATACACAAATAGGTCAATTAACAGTATACCCATGTACACTGCCAAAACAATTTCATTATGTACTGTGCATCTTTTTAAAGGTGGATTCCGTCAATATGATTTAGAACAATATCTATAGAAGATACAATATGGATCTACTTCCTCTACACATCAACATGGACACATGACATCTATGTGAAATGTTTGTCACTTTTAATAAAACTAGCGGTGGACTATTTTTACAACAAACTGAAAAAAAAACATAATCTCCAGCTCGGTAAGAAAACTAGCATTTAACAAATACAAAAGAAAAAAATGCCACAAACAAAAGAGCATGGATTTTTGTTAGACCTGCTAATTTCACTATGATTAAAAAAAAAAAAGGCAAAAGGCACTCCCATCTCAGTCGGCTCAGACCTGGCCTCCTTTTCACAAGTCTGAGTCATCATGGAGGGGAGACTGTTCACTACATTTCCACCACAGACCTCTAAAAAAATCCCATAAATTAATTGACTTTAAAAGAAAAAAACAACTGTGTGACACAAATCCCCACAAGTAGCCTGGAAACTGTCTCCAATGAGAGCCTGTTGGGTGTTTCTGAACTGAAATTTGGCCTCTGAAAATAGATCTGCATGCAAAAATATGAGACTCACAACTAAAACATTTCTAATCTTGATAATGCCACATTCTGCTCACTACAATGCCCCCAAATCTGATCTGAATTTAATTAATGCAGGTTTGGGAAATTTTTGACATTTTGCTTGGTACCCAAAAAACATGAGACACACACTAAATAGTTAAAACAATGTCGGAGAGGAGATAGAGGCAGGACACATTTTCCAAATTAATTGTATAAGCTTTATACTAGTACCAGAAGGAAAATAAGTTTACCAAATGTAAACAAATATCTTAGAACAACTCTACAGTACAGTTCCATGTACAATAAAATCTAGTGGTCTACTGCAAAAAATATTTCACTTTAAAGATTCAAACAATAAGATGATTCATTTTAAAGTATTTTCCCTCTGCAGGCATGCCCTTGGTTGTAATTCCATGGATTACAATAAAGGCAGTGCTTACACTGCAACAACAAAATACCATAAAATGCATCTAATATATGTATTATTATTATTTCAAGTTAAATAGCCGTGCCATAGAAAATAAAGTTGCAACAGAGTGATCCTGAAAAGTACTTTCATTTCATTTCTCTCCCAAAAACAATGCCAACTACTTCATTATTCAACCAGATGCCACTAAAGCTCTGTCATAAATCTTCTCCTTCAGTAGTTTGAAGGGTTTTTTCCCTTCCTACTTCTGTCAGCACAGCAGGACTGGGATACGGGCAAAAGACTCTTTTTTTTTTTCTTTTTTTTTTTTAAAGCTGAGGAAATCTCTCTACGTGTCCAAATACACTGGCTGAAATGTTAGTACCCATATTTCAAGATTAACAGCACTACAGAACCTGCTGGTCTGGTGTTTGTACCACTCCACACAAAAACGAAAGGTCGATTTGTACATGAACATTTCGAAACATTACGAAAAATCCCATCTGTACAACAGTGAGATCTACTGGGAATGAAATAACACGTGACACCTGGAGTAGTGCGTTGCCACCTGTGCAAGCGAAGCAAAGCATGTATGAAGCTGAAAGCGTTCACCAGTCCTGCCTACGAGAAATTAAAAAGAAATGATTTTCCTCTTTGCAAAAAAAAAAAAAAAAGAGACAAAATAGACACCACTTTGTCATGGAAACCTCTGCTGAACAGTCCTGGGTTTCTCATCATGAAGCAGACATTTTTGTACAAGCGTGATGGAACAGCTTTTGCAGAAATTTTGCAACATGCTACAGCCTCTGTGACACAAATAATTCTACATTACGTACTGCGTCGTTTTAGATTGAGTAGGCCTTTCACTAACACATAGACTAATTACATGGTTTCCTTATATTTACAAAATCTTTAAAAAGCAATTGATTTCTCTACACATAGGACTTGTTAAATATCCTCATGCACTAAAAGAAAAAAGAAAAAAGCGGTCTACTTGTTAAAAGCATCATTTTGTTTCACTGTGGACTACAAGTCAAGAAAACTCAAGTCAAAGCTATATGTGAGTTCAGCGGCAAACAAATCTAAAAGCATTAAGCAAGAATATACATCAGGAAAAAAAAAATTCTCCATTTGAAATTTTTACGTCTGAGAGAAAAGAAAAAGTGCAGGGTTGGCTTCCTCACACAGTTCAAAACAAATGTAGGCCAAGTTTTCCTGGGAATTAAAATATAATAAATAAAAAAAATAAACAGTAAAAATCAGCAATCCGGTGATGACTAGACTACACTGAGTACCACCACTAAGGTAACAACAGAAAAACCTTGACCATATATATGCTGAAGGGAATTCTTGTTTTTCTTTTTTTGTACTTTTTTTTCTTTTTCTTTTTACATCATGGCTCCTTAGACATGAAACTGTGGGAGAAGGTGGTGTGAAGCAGTGACTACGAGGATTTGAGTAAGCGTGGGTTGGTGATGTGTGTGTGTAAGAGAGCTCGTGTTGAGTGTAACGTGTGTGTGTTTTTTGATGTGTGTGCGTGTATGCGTGGTGTTTTAATAGGTGAGGGTGGAGTCATCCCACTCCAGCTGCTGCTGTCTGCTGGCCCCCTGCTGGTCCTCGGGCTCCCCGCCCTCCTCATCTTCGCTGCTCTCTGACTCAGCGCTCGTGATGTCATCTTCCTCCTCTCCATCCTCGCTCTCCTCCTCTTCTTCCTCCTCCTCCTCACTGCTGTGCTGGTCCTCGTATGTCTGCGTTAGAGACAGAGGGGGGAGAGGAGTTGTTTGTGCTACACTGCAAGGTTTTGTTGATAAAATGAAGGAACTTTGAGTCATCATTTTTTTTTGTGTTTTCTCTCCTTGTCATTGTATGATCTACCGTTAATTATTGTGCAAATTATATCTGCTGCTGAATTCAAATGAGTTGTTACTTGTGCCAAAGAGCTGACTCATCTGACATTTTACAGAAATACATCTTGTAGAAACACACTGAAAAAGCCTCAAGTAGTTCTTTAAGCTTCCAAATATTTTTCAGCATTTTTCTCATCATCACTCATTTTCTAGGTAACCAGCTTATCATCTAAATGTGTCATTTGTTAATAGCTGACTTAGTTTTCTGTATTATTCATATTCACAAAACCAATGTCTGTTCTACAAACATACAAAAGAAAGCATTGTGCAGATCTTAGAGAGAACAACAACAACAGAAAAAAAACAAATTCACTTCCTATATCGTTCATTATCAAACAGACTCATGGTCCAGTTTCAACAGTAACTGGTGATATACCACATTAATTATATATAAAATAATCCTCAGTGTTATTATCATAATTGATCACCTCGAATATACAGTATGTTCTTCATTGGTGCCACATGATATTGATTCTGTATAATATACTATGATATATATTGCAATGACGATTCAGGCCATATTGCCCCAGGGTTTGGAGCTGGTGGAAATAAAGCCTGAGTGTTTACAAACTTCGGCTTCAATATGTGGACATCATGAGCAGAACTCACTCATTCAACTGGTTCTGATGATACCAAAAAGATGAAAAAAACAAAAAACGAAAGCTCTCACTAGAGCTTTGTTGGATGCTCGAGAGAAACAATACTTTTTTTTTTATCTACTCTTATCTTTATTACTCTTTATCTTTTGCAGTTATGGAATAAAAAGTAAAACTAAGAGACATGTGAAGCTGCAAACAAACCCAATATTCAAAAAAGTATAAATCAATCGCAAAATGTTTATATTCTACCCACACACACTAACTGTCTTCACCAAAGTAAAGCAAATATTTCAATTGGGTGGGTGAAATTGCACCGATACCCACAAGTCTCCTCCACCTCGCCCCCCACAGGACTGTCAATCATGAGAGCTCAGATAAAACTAGGGCACAACATCACCCAGAGAGCATTAGCAGGTGAAAAGCTGTCTGAGTTGCAACACAGCCACATTTCCATGAGCATGGAAACTCTGTTTTATTGGTTAATCGTCAAAACAGTTTAGTCTCCTTGCACGGACATGGAGGTGTGTTCCTACCTCCATGGGGTTGACGGTGATGGTCAGAGCCGAGTCATCCCAGTCCATCTCATTCTCCTTGCCGTTCTCCTGGTCCCTCATGGTCCGCTGGTGTGCAGCTCGGATGCGGAACACACCCAGGATGATCATGAACACCAGGAAGCTAACACACACCACAATGACAATGGTGGCAGCGCTAGGAACCACTGTGAGGAAGTAAACACAAGATCCAACATTAAATGACAGGTCAGATGTAACTGTCACAGCTTAATGTGAGGAGACACAGCTTCCATGTCTGTCCAAGGACGTCTCTCAGTTTAATGGTGTGCCAGCACTGATGTTGGTGCATTCAGGGTTTGGGTCTTACTTTCTGGGGTCTGTTTATTCATTAGGGAAGACAATAAATGTTTTATTTACATAATATAACAAAGTAGTCATATTAAGATAAGCTGAAAACTAGACATCATTTAATAAAATTAAGTTTTAAAATTCTGATTTTATAGCAATCATTATTTCCAGTTAGATTTCTAATGAAAAAATGAATGAATAAACTCCCCTCGAATAATGGCCTATTAAGACTTAAGATGTTTAAAGTTTTGTTTCTTCCATTTTCAGCTGCTTTTCATTGTATAAACATTTAATTATGTTTTACAACCTTTAACATAGTTTTGATTGTATTCTGGATGATTGTAACAAAAGATCCTCGTGTGTACACTAAAGAGAGAGTGCAGAACAGTTGAAAAAAAAAAAACATCAACTCTGACTCCAGAGGGTTAAATAGCTTTGCTTGTCTCCTGCCAACCTGATCCACTTTGCCCCATATTATCAGAAAGGGCCTCTCTTGTGCAGTGGCAGGCTTAGTGAGTCTGACAACCTGGAAGATTATTGAAGCCGGGAAATAAAAGGTTGTGCTCTGAGCACCACCCGCACAGATGTCATATACAGCTCTAAAGTGTGGTCCCTAAACTTGTGTGAAACAGTCAGTTTAATACGTGCCCTACTTCTCATTAATATACTATAATCCTTCTGCAGTAATGCTTGACATATCAGAGGCCAAACATTTTTTTCTACAGCACAATTAAGCAGATTACTGCTTTGATTATGATGTTTGGTATTACCTTTTAACGGACACATAAATGCAGCTACTGGGAGAAGGCTGCTGTCAGTTTAAACACCATCGAATTATTCATTAAATGATGATGAAATTTTGTTTTGGCAAAAAAAAAACAACAATCTATAGAGTCAGTTTTAGACCAGAATTTGTTTGGTGGAAAATGAAACTGAAATTCAACCTTTTTTGTGTGTCTCTTCACATGATGACCAGAAATGACTTCTGGTTGCTATTCTAGTCTTGGTTTTTATGATGTAACACAGAAAAGAAAGGTCTGTTTTGCATTTAAAGAGGAACTATGCAGTATTTTTACCATAGCTATGCTATATTTTTACCTTAATTAAACAGCTTCAGAGTAATTGTGATGGCTACAAAAATGATTTGTCAGATGTTACAGGGAGAATGGAGGCTCTCTGTCTTCCACCTGGCATCTCTTAGATGAAAACCAACCTTGCAACATCAGTGCAGTACTTGGCCTCCGATCCGGTGTTCCAGCTCTTGTCTGCACACCGCAACACAAATGCGCCCCGTAACCCATAATCTTTTGTTTATGACAGTTAAGACTACACAAATATACACCTCGTAACATGTATAACGTTATTCACCGCTCCATAGATTGCTTTTTTGCCGGCTTCGTCAAAAACAAACGCACATGGCCCAGAGGAGTGTTGGCAAAACAGAGAAAAAGAGACCAGACTTGCATAGTTCCTCTTTAAACCCTGATGTTTGACACCAGGCTTCTATGGTACAGTACCTGAGGCTTGGTGAGCGTTGACCAGGTTGTGACCAGACAGGTCCACAGAGGCATGATGGACGGGGTTAATGAAATTGGGCTGCACCATGGCGTTGTTTGCATGCTCCACAGGGCTGGCTGTGTGGATTACATTGACCTGGAGAGAGAAAATGCAAACAGACAACAGTCTCACACTCTGGTCGACAGATGAACTGAAGTCCGGTTTGGGAAGATGAGATTGCTTTAGTTATGTGAGGGCATGACTTGCAGTTCACTGCTGTGAATGCAACAACTAACAAATGATCCGTCATACCTCAACCTTGAAGTCATTGCTGATGTAGCGACCGTTGAGCTCAGAGCAGACCAGCTTGAATTTCCTGTCAAAAAGAGCCTCGGTGTGCCAGTTCTTGTAACGGATGAGGTGCAGGACCTGCTCATAGTTGGCCATGGTGTTCACACCTGGAACACAGAGATGAGTTTGTGTCAAAAAGATACATGATCAGCAATCACCAGAAAACGCCTTCATATTATAGCCAAGCAGAGACATGTTGAGGAATATAAATGTGGGATTTCATCATGATTAAGAGATAATGAGGCAGATGAGTCTGGATATAAGTAAAAAACCTCAAATCACTGTGTCTGACAGTTTGAATGTCTTAAGTTTAAATGCCTACACACATCTAGGAAAAATGAATCAGTTTGTTTTGTTAATTTTCGCGGCCTCAGCATTAAACAGATTACAAAGCATTTCTCTCGACGTGAATCTGCTCTGTGCTCTGTACCGGTGATGACGAGGCCCAGGTTAGAGGAGCTCATCTCCAGGCCACGCTGCTGCAGCTGGGACACGTCCACCTCCAGGCCCTCATGCTCGCCATCCAGCTCGTCTCCCACCACAGTCACTTCACATGTGTCCAGGTTGTGCATGATCTCCTCTGAAACCACTGTCTCTTGGACTGAATAGACAACATGGAAAAATGTCCACAATGATGAGTTGTAGGGCTCCACACAAATGTACGATTGTCTGCTGTAATGAGCAAGTTTGCCGTTAGTGTTCAACACGCACACAGAAAATCTATAAAGGATGACACAGCTTTGTCTCAAGACTTAAATCTTTTCCCAAACTTGTGAAATTTCCAGTTGGCTGCACTTAACAGGTGAAAAGACAAATTATCAAGTTGTTCAATTATAACTTAGAGCAGAGGGTAAAAAAGTGAGGTTTCTTTTTTTTTCTTATTTCAGAGATCAGTCAACCTTTGACAGTTAATGGTGGAGGGAGAAGAGAAGAGAAGAGAAGAGAAGAGAAGAGAAGATGAGTGAGCATCCTGGTCATGATCATTAGTGGTGTGGAGCAAAATACAACAGCCCTGATATAGCTCCATTATAATATCACATAGACACAATCATATGTGTCCTTCGTCACAAATACCTGCAAGTGGACAATAGGGCTGTGAACAGCAAGCAGCTGATGGCTGATCTCTGTCAGCCCTTTGGTCACATGCACTGATAAGGCATAACATTCTGACCCTTGACGAGTGAATAACACTGAATAACACTTCATCATAGCAGCTGTTGGTGGGTGAGTTATATTAGACAGCAACTGAACATTTTGTCCTCAAAGTTGATGTGTTAGAAGCAGGAAAAATGTGCAAGTGTTAGCATTTGAGTGAGTTTGATAAGGGCTAAATTGTGATGGCTAGGTGACTGGGTCAGAACATCTCAAAAACTGCAGCTCTTGTGGGGTGATCCCGGTCTGCAGTGGTCACAGTCTATCAAAAGTGGTCCAAGGAAGGAACAGTGGTGAACCAGCGACAGGATCACTTGTATCATCTGATACAAGTGGGGAGCAAAAGCTGGCCCGTGTGGTCCGATCCAACAGACCAGCTGTTGTTGCTCAAAGTGCTGAAGAAGTTGATGCTGGTTCTGATAGAAAGGTGTCAGAATTCACAGTTGCATTAGGTGATCGGTGTATGGCCTGCTGTTCACCACTGGACATCACATCTCCCGGTATCTGTGTCAACCTCAGAGGATGTTTATTGTCTCGCTGCCTCTCAGCTCATACACAGGCTTGACAGATGGCGCGCCTGGTCAACTGACCCCTCCCATAAAGTGGTAAACAACTTATCTCTCTTCTCGCTCCCTCCCTCTTGCTCTGTGTGTCCAATCCCTTCGTCCTCCAGACATAATCCTCTGCAGCTACTCTATGTCACACTGCTACCAACTGTACTTTCGCAGTGTTCAAAAGAAAGATCCCATATGTGACGTTGTTAAAGTGGGAAGTCTGTGTGAATAACTCGGGGGATGAGCAAGTTATTAAGTGAACAATACAAACAATCAACCAAAAAAAAAAGGGGGGGGGGTTTGCTCCATCTACAAAATGCCTTTAACATTATCAAGGTTCACTCTGGCATTCTGTCTGTGTGTGTTTCTCTTACCCGTGGGGTCATCATCAGCTCCCTCTGCGGCTTCGGACTCAGCGTCGGCCTCCACCTCGCGGGTGATGGTGCTCACGATGCGTAGCTCAGGGAACAGCGTCACACCTTCCTGACTCTCAAATTCAGCAGCGCTGCGAGCAAAGTGGTCAATGCCGCTCAGGCTGATCTTGGGTTCTTCAGGCTGCAGAACCATCACATAACCCTCAGCGTCTGGCACTGTTACACAGGAGTCTTCATTGAAGCATCTGTGGGAAAGATTGAAGTTTGAATATCTGGACTTCAGTCTTATAATCTGTGATGCAGGTACTGGTTCTCCCTCTGCTGTCAGAGACGAGTTAGCTATACCAATCCTGATCAGGCAGGGTGACTGGAGAAAGATAGACTGACAGCTTGATAGCAAAAAAACAAGTAGTGACACCATTGTCTAGGAATCTGGTAAAAAAAAGGTTGGTTACAAGCAAAGTCGGTCCACTCAGCTGTGATGCCGATTTGATCATATGCACAAGAAGAACAAATATTTAACTGCAGCACTAACTGGGACTGATCTTTTGGCCTTTGAGTCGAAATACATTCACGGATATGTCATCTGTCACTGCACTGCTGCTTTATTACTCACATTTCACTCTCCGAATAGATCAAAGATATAAAAAGAGAACAAAATACAGCATCACAAAGCTCTTCTGTCTGTCATTGTCCAACACCAAAAACTCTCCTTGTTATTTACTCTCCTTGTTATGGAAATTAGATACAGTATAACTCTTGACCTCTACTTCACTTCAACAACCATCTTTAGATTTGGAGGAAAAGAAGAAGCCTCTCTGAGTTTCTATAAGGCAGAAAGAACTTGTCTGAATAACATTGGGCTGATGCTGATTGACACATGAGGTGCCATGACGGAGGCTGAACAGAGAAGATGATGAGAAGAGGTGAAGAATTTTCAGCTCCTGCTGCTTACTTGACAGTTGTGGAGATGCGAAGGTGCCTGATGCCAGGGGTGGGGAACTGGCGGGAGTTCAAGTAGGAGATGTGCTGCATGACCTTGTCAAAGGCATCAATGTCGTCACCCTCCACGGTCAGAGAGGACTGGTTGGGGTTGAACTCCACCTGCGAGAAGAAAACAAGGTGACAGACTGCGTCATTTGAGGAAACTTTGTCTCTTAAAGCCATGCAGTGTTTTCCCTACAATGTATTTGGGAGGGTGCACC
>OMNW01008896.1:0-33199 GCA_900303245.1 Selene dorsalis
GTGGCTAAATCACAGGCTTTGATGAGGAAGAAGGCAGAGGTACGTAGGAAAAGATAAGGTGGAGCAGGTGAATGGATGAATTAAGGAAAAAGCCAAGTCACTGTGTCAGCCTCACATCTGATCTCACCCACAGAAAGAGAGAGAGAGAGAGAGATGGATGTTTCTGAACCACTTTGACTGTGACTCAGGTTCGCTCATCACGCTCCACGTTGTCAGGCTGGAAATAACCATGCAGGAACATGCACCACAAAAAAAAAAAAAAACCATGGTGCATTTCAGCCTCTGGAGAGCAGAGTAATATTTGTCGCTGTGTAATGTTGAGGATTTATCTGCAGAACGAGGGGGAAATGAGAGCGAGATATTCTGCTCATCGTGTGATGTGCATCCCAGGAGTTAAATGTGATGAGCCGGCTGCTGCTGGATCGATTAGCTGGCGCTGTGTGAGGCTGCATTGATGAGTGAACGACACAGATGACCTCCCATTTTTAACGTCAAAAAAGTGCGTGGTTGCACAGTCACGGAGGAAAGACAGGACACAGGAAGTGAGAACAAACGCTGTGGAAGTCTCTCTGTCCTATCTCACTGCTGCTGTCATCGGAGCAACATCTCATTTAAAGTCTGTTCATTAGGAAGTACCTAATTACACCCACATTATCTATAATTATGGTGTTTTTACATCACGCTTCCAAGATAAAACTCCTTCAATGCTGCTTCAATGTATAATTAGCCTTAGCGAGCACCTACTACCCACATAATTAGAAAGAAATTGATACTAATACACCTGTCGACCAGGCAGAGAAGAAACTAGCATCTATAAAGACACAAAATAAACCTTTTCACGCACATGATTATTGTTTAACTGAAGAGTACGAGGTGAAATCCTGCTGTGATAATACCCTGCTGAACCCACTGGTTTCCCATCTGTGAAGTAGCAAAGACAGAAGACAGAGGTGAAAGCTCCGGGTTTATGGACCGAGCCCAGACAAGGAAAAGGAAACGACTGATTCGACTCAACAGTATTTATTGACGGCAAACTCCTGAAGCTGCTGCCAACACACAGACCTGGGAGCCCTGATGCATTCTGGTCAATCTGTTCACAGTGACTTCCAGAAACTTTTAATCCTGACATTCACACTGAGGAGCAGCCACAAAAGAGAAGAAGAGGAAGCGGAAGAGGAGGAGGAGTGAACCAGTGACTGAGTGATCTCGATACTCAGCGTGTCTAGGTTCATGGTTTTTTTCTGCAAGAACATAATTTAACAACAAAGTGTCCAAAGATTGTCTTTAGAAAACAATGTGAATGTGTGACGCAGAGGAATAAACTGCAGTTTACCTGCACAGGCACTAACAGGATCATTTCAATGAAGCAGTAGTAAAGATCGACAGTCTGTGCTGTCCTCTGTGTTTTTCAACCATGCGTATATATGTAGGAATAAAATGAAATGGTGTAATTTCTTTTGTGCTCACAGCCACATTCTCCTCCTCAGACCCTCATCCCCTCTGCAAAGATATAAAAGAGGAAGGAGAGGCAGTATTTTTGCAAGATCACCTGTCAATAACATGTCAAGCGCTTCCTCTGTCACATGTATCGCTCACACTCTGGTTTGTGTTTGTCCAGTAGATGGCAGTAATAATCCACCAGAGGAGCCCAGTGAGGCAGGCAAGAGGCACGTTGCAACAGCAGGAATCTCATAGGTTAATTACATAGCACTCTCATGCCAGGGAACGTGATCATTCAAACAGTATCTAACTGGAGAGAAGCACAGAGAGAGATCAGGAGCGAGAGATAAAAGGAAAATGTGTGTGAGAGAGAAAGAAAGAAAGAGAGAGAGAGAGAGAGATGGCAGGCGGAGAGAGGAAAGAGAAATCTTTTATTTTGCTTGCTAATAATTGTGTCACCGTGTTTGCTTGCTAATAACCTGCACACATCTTCTGTCAGAGCTCAGAGCTTCCTCCTCCTCTGTCACTGTCCACGTCATGACAAACAAGACCTGGAGAAGCTGCTGCGACAATCTCAACACAAACCATTAACCCCTGGTGAGAAGGAGGGAATCGAACTTCAATGTGTTTTTTTCTCTCCTCTCCATCACTTCCACATAAACTGTACGTAGAGACGCCAGGCTAACAGAGTCATTAGCTCTCAGTGAAGATGTGTTTTCTGTGCCTCGGTGAGTGTGTGTGTGTGAGATAAAGCAGCATCAGTGCACTTTGCTACCAATGCAAGAGGTTAAATGCAAACCTTGTGTTATACTGAAACTGATTCAGAGAGAGATTTGATGCTGCTTGACCATGAGCAACCAAAAAACAATGACAAAAGATACAGTAAAGAAATATTTGCAAAAAGGGGAAATGTCCACAGTCACAGATTCAGGAAGTTCAAACCTTCCTCCGTGCTCCCGCTGTGTCTTATAGACTGTTTTCATCTGTTTACACAAAAGATTTCAGGTGTTTGATGAAACTTTTCTAGCTCGCGGTGCGCCCGTCGTAACTTTGTCTGCTGCTACGTCCTTGCTGCTAAATAATCCAATCATGCTTTACATGCATTTGCCATTTGTCACAGAAATGAATGGGAGGTGGCAGCCGCCACATCAGCCTGTCACACCGGGTGCAGCTGAAAGAATAATTGGGGCGATGAAGGTAATGAAGGACCAGGCCTCTGGAGTTTTGTTTTTCAAAGAGGGAATGGACGAAGGAGAACAGGAGGGTCAGTAACGTCGTACCAGTTTGACTTTGGCTCACGCTGAAGGTCAGAGGTCAAGGTCAGAGCTGCGGTGAATTATCTGCAGAGAAGAGTCTTAGGTTTTACTTCACTCTTTTCACCGTTCTTCATTCTCAGCCTATCTTATCTTACAGTGTCGAGTGTAAAAGCTTTTCTCTTGAAGCCGCTGACTTCATGAATAGACGACTCTGTGGGTCTGTGACATCTTAACAACTCGACCACTGGAGCTTTGAAAACCTGTGATTGCTGATAAACCGACTCTACAGAGCTTTATAGTTTAGATTTCATCTGTAAAGAAAAAAAAAGGCATTCACATCCCCAGTAATGATGAAAGCTGCTCATGAAATAAAAAGCAGAATATAAAAAAAAAACAAGATGTTTTTATGAGGTTGGTTTACAAGATTGTTTGTTTTTTATAACAACACATTGTTTGCTGTGTGTAAAGCTACATATCTGAAAAAGGAAGAGTGAGGCAAAATGAGAAAGAGCGAGAGAGAGCTACAACATGTGTTAATGCAGCTTTGGTCTCTAACCATGGGTGCTGTAAACAGGACTCATTAGTGTCACTGCAGTCACACACAAATAGTATAAAGAATACACTCGGGTTCCTATTTGCCCATTTAGCCCAGGGAGCGTCGACCAACTCGGTGAAGAAGCTCAGTGTGTGACAGTGTAAACCCAATTATACTGAGCTCCCATGTTGGTGATGCTCTCTCTCTCCTTATGCCCGTGTATGAAAATGGTACTTCAGTCACTGAAAGATGAGGTTGGATCCTCCAGTTTCTGTTGATGTACAACACACAGTAACACAGAGGTGTGTTAGCAGCCAGTTGGACTGGACTTACAGGACAGTTCGGGGTTGTTTTTCTTTAGTTATACACTGAGAATATGTAGTTTTTTTTTGTACATTTTCAGAGTAAAGACCTTCAGGTGTTAGACTGGTGGAGACTTGCCTCTTCCCTGAGGCTGTCACTTGACTGACACTAAGCAAAACTGACCTTAATCACAAATATAGATTTTTTTTTCTATATATAATGTACAGTAATGAATGGCAGCTAATCTATTTTATTAGCAAAACCAAATTTACAGCCACATCTGAAAGATTTATCAGATATACCAAAATCAATTCTTGTCCGTTAACACTGTGACCAAACTTCGCTTGCTCCTTTTTTCTACATAGTCTGACTTGTGATGGTGAAAAAAAAGACAGATAAAAGCTTTTTTTTCCTGAGGGTTGGAGATAGGACAAAGAACAAGAGGGTCTGAAAGTCCTCAATGAGAAGTCCAAAAAGAGACAGGGTTTGTGATGAAATGACCTGATGTGCGGGGGCAGGAGAGGCTGGATGCTGAGCAGCCTGCTCCTCCTCAGTTAGGGAGTGAGCCATCGATGGAGTGGAGGAGCCGCTGAGACACCAAACAGGGAGTGACAGACATCACCCAACACTGCAGCCATGTCTCCAGTCCTGCTCTCCAAAACTTCCCTCTCTCCTAGCACCTCGCCAACTTTTCAAAGAAATCACTTCTCCGGAGTCTGAAGACCAAAGTTTCCTTCAGCGTTGATGAAAACGCTCTTGAAAAACCCACACAACTCAATGAACTACACCACAACTCCTCAAAGAAGCCAGAAAACAGATCTCCAGGTGTAAGGTATCACTTAAGACATAGAGAGACTCATTACATGTGATGAGGTTCTCAGGCTCTGTGTTATTCTGGACACAGAAACACTTAGCAGGTGTTTGCACGTTTGAGTGAGGCAGGTCATAATGATATCTACCTGACTGTTGCTTGTTAGGACAACAAGTGATGTCTGCAGTGGACGGGGCTACAACTCTGCTCCACCTCCACCTGTGAACAAGACGTGACACAGCAGTTCAGGTTCTGAAGCACTGGAACTAACGAGAGATTACATGTTATTATACTATATGAAACGGACTGACAAGATCCGGTGGAGGAGAAATGATGCTAAAATTTGTTTATCTATCTGTGTAGTCGGGAGGTTCTGAATTAAATTACCAGATTTGCGCGGGAAACATGTTATTAGTCCATCACTGTCTCATACTTACATGTATGTTAGGAGAAGCTTCAAGGCCGCGGCCATGAGATGGATTAAGTTTGTAAAGAAGGAGAAGAAGGGGGAAAAAAAAGACAGAATAAAATGATCCAGAGGTGTTGAAAGGACGGATTTCAGGAACCATGAGACATTAAATCCTTCACAGATGGAATAGTTAAGTGTAAAATACGACATACATGCATGTCAGACTGAGTGTGTGTGTGTGTGTATGGGGTACATTCTACATTTGTGCTCTTTCACACAACCAATGAATTGCACGCACACACACACACACACACACACGCACACACACACACACACACACACACTCAGATGCATCATATCTCTGGTGTTCACCTTGACTTAGCAGAAGGCTGCCTTCATAAATCCCTCCTTATCTCGGGTCTCAAATGCACCCAGATATATGACCGTGGAATCTGACTGAAATATGTAACACTATCAACAGCAGTGATTGACACACACACACACACACACACACACACACACACACACATACACACACACACACACGCTTGTCTTGCTATTAAAAGAGTTGCGTGTCAGTATTAAGCATTGTGCTGTGTTGTACTGGCCTGTGGTTCACATCATCATGTTTTAACAGAGACGTTGTCAGTGTCACTTCTACTTATTTACTAAACACCGAATGTAATTAGTTGTTACTTTGCCTTCGTTACTCAACACAGGAGCCTCTGAAACAAAACGTCTTCTTAACTGGTGTAGAAATAGAAAATAAGATGCACTATCATTTGAAGTGACACAATCAATATTTGTAGTATATTATCAAAACATCGATCAGCAACTCTCCACACTGAGAGGAGAAGATGGACGAATGGACAGGTGAGAGAGGGGAACAAGGTTGGTCAAGACCCCTGGGAACCAAAACATCAGTTCTCGGAGAGTTGATACAAGATTTCCTCAGTGTCTTAAAAACCAGAGGTTGGAGTCTGGAGTGTAACAGACAGGCAGAAAGAGGAAGAAGAAAGAGGAAGAAGAAAGAGGTGAAAGAAGTTGGATGCACGGAGGGAACACAAGGAGAGTCATTTCACAGTGTCGGTGCACCGGGGATCAGAGGAGAGGGAACGAAAAGGAGAGTAGAACAGAGAGGTTGGAGCCCCGGCATCCAGAGGGACAAGCCACCTGCAGAGCAAAGCCACTGGGCATTGACACCGGTCCTTTCATGATTAATAGGCCTGTCACTTATGACAAATGCAGCGCTGCATACGTGGCCTACTTCAACATAGCACAAACGTACGCCTGCTTTTGTGCCTATGTAAAAAGGAAAGACCAAACACTGCTCCTACATTTCCTCTTACATACCTTCAATGAGACTCTAAAGATCCTCTCTGTTCACAGCGACTCCTCTCCCTCCTCTGTGTGACGGCACAGGAACTGTTCATGGTCGGATGCCGTTGAGTTTTTCCTGGTGGAACGGATGAGTCACTGGACTCCTGCAGGACTGTGCTCTGTGCCAGAGAACCAGGAGAAAGCAGCATAGTTAGGACCTGCAACTTTAGACTTCTTTTCCCCAAGAGGTGGTGGGAGCTCTGCACCTTTGTCTGATTCTGATATCTCTGATGGTTCCTCCAGACTTCAGGGTCCGCCATCCTGGGTGAGGGATCCCTCCCCTGTCGCTCACCCTGAAGTTCCTCCCATGTTTTCCCTGTTAAAGATTTTCTCAGCAGTTTTTCCTCAGTTGATGTGAGGGTCTAAGGGCAGAGGATGTTGTTATGATGCCATGTAACATCCTTTATAGTTTTTTTTCAATCGCTAAGAGAGGGAGAAGTCCAGGTGCATTCAGGTGATCGTAAAACGTTTTCACATCTCTTCTTTTCGTCTGTGTATGTTTTTCATGAACTCAGCTCAACTCGGGCTGACAGGTGAGCATTATACATTTATTCTAATTACAGTATGAAGAAGTGATACGGCTGTAAATGTGTGTGTAGGGTGACAGGGATTGTTTTGGTTTTTTTTGTGATCCCATATTTAACTTGCTTTAATTGGCCATTTACCTGCTGCTGTCTCTCCTGGGAGTTGCTGCACCAGAGGTTAGGGGTATGCAAATTGTTCTTTTCACCTTGTAAGCACTTTGTGAGGCTTTTTAATTCTGTGGCTTCACTATGCAGAGATACTGATTACTGCTGCAGGTGGATGGAGACGATTTGACTGTGAAATCCAAATAAAAGGGGTAAAAGCTGCAGTAAAAACACAGTGAGTGCAATTCCCCTTTGAGAATGGCTGAAATAATGTAAACTGATGTCGTCAGATGAGCTGTGCCACCACACTGTAAGAGTAAAGTGTTGGATGCACCTCAGTTGCTGACAGCTACATAGACGTTGTTACTCATCACTCTCTCAAAAGATATTCTGACAATGTGAATCACAGCTTGTGTTAGAGGCCTTGGTTCAGTGACTGTCGTGTGTGTTTACATGTGTACAGTCCTGTGCTGTGCTGATACCAGTCCAGTCTGTGGTTCAGATGGTTCTTTCCCATTGAAGACTGATGGTGGTTTAACAAAGTACTGGTCCACAAACATCTCATTGATCTTCACCGTATTCAAGCGCATGATACTTGTTGTCAATAAGTTGTGATAAAAATGTCAGAGCACCATGATCAACAAACGTCTGTGGCATTTGGAAGAGTTAGATAACAAGAAGCACACAGCTAATAAATGTTGGGTTGGGTTATTAGACTTTCTTTGAGTCGTGCTGGACTCATTACTGTCAGAAGAAGACGGACAGAGCTGAATCAGACCGGTGGAATGAAACTGAATCAAAGGGGGATTTTTCATTAAGGACTTTAAATAAAGATCCAATGCTGCACTTTAGCCACAAGTTGAACTTCCAATTAAGAAGAGGAGAAAAGTCGGTATTACTCCACTGGCTTCAGATATTGAGCTGCAGCTGGTTCACAATGAGACAAGATGACGATGTCCTGTTCAGATGTGGACTGGACAAGAAGACAAGACAAGGAAGGACGTCCTGAAATGTCTCTCTGAATCCCATTCACCTCCACATGATCACACGTTTCCAGTTACAACAGTCTGGTGGGGAGGGACTTGTTGGGATTATTGATTGACACCTACAGGAGCCAATAGACAGCAGACAAGGACTTCTCTCCTCCACCTGCCGACCTCATACATGTGTCTGGTGGAGGATGATTTGGAGGAAGATGATGATGATGATGATGATGATATGGATGATAAAGACATCAACTTTTTTTGTTGAACTTTTGTCCAGGAAAAGTCGTCTGACTTGTCACTTCCTGTTTCACTTTCAACAAAAAAGAAAAGAGAGTGAATATGCAACAGATGTTGTGTAGTCAAAACAATGATCCCATGAACTTCTTGAACGCTACCAGCTGCCTGTCACTCATCACACAGCTCTAAGTTTGTCCCACACAGGGAGCTGTAGCCCCTCTGGTGTGTATATATGTGTGTTGATGTCTTCACACACACACACACACACACTGTGTCATACATCAACCACTGTCAGTGTGTCTCTTTGTGTTGCTTCATCTGTGAAATGTCGTCTTCTTTACGCACAGACGTGCGTCCTCGTGTCCTGTGTTTGTCCGTCTGAGTGATTTCTGGTCCTCCAAGAGTGTGTGAGCTCTTTTGGAGGTGTGTGTGCAGCGATGGGGAACAAAGTGACAGCTCATGTCACCCACCCCACCCCTCACCCCTCCACCAAACAGTGGGCTAGATCTGAGGCACAAAAAAAAAAAGGTCAAGAGACAAGGGAGACCCTCTCCTTTAGTTGGCCCACTGGAGGCTGTCTGGAACATGACAAGTGCATTCACACGTCCTAGAAAGAAAGGAAAAAGAGGTGAACACACGCACAAGTATACATTGGTAGGCAAACATATAAAGAGACAAAAAGACACACTCAGACCTTAACGATTAAACCAACAAGTGTCCACAGGATTTTCTCTTCAGCCCTGAGTTTGGGCTGTCAGGCAGGCCATTAAAATGTGGAGCTTGTTGAAGCCCCTGTTGCAGCTGCAGCTGCAGAAACCAGTGAGTCACACACACACACATACACACAGTACTTACAGGATATCATTCAAAAACTCCAAGGGCGGTCACACACACCCTGTAAAGAGGTTACATTCACACATAATAACACACACACACACACACTTGTGCACCGGCGCACACTCTGATCAGTCTGACAGTGGACAGCGGAGGACATGTTATCATGGGTGTAAAAATGAAATGACTTTCATCACTTGCTGAGGACGTTGAACAAATGGAACCGAGTCCTTCCAGCTTCTTAACGTCCAGGTTCACCCAGCTCTACAGTCAGTCACCTGACTACACCTCCATCCTCATGTCCTTTTCTTTTCCTCCCCTATGCCCTTAATACTTTCTCCATCCCTCTCATCTTACTTCCTCCCTCCTCTCCAACCCCTCGTTTTTGTTCTCTCCTCTGTTTCTTTCCTCCTACCTTGTGGTTTCTCCTGATAATCCCTCTTTTCTAAATCTGCCCTACAGTTCCCATTTAATCTTACGTTTGCTGTAATCCCGTATTTATCATCCACAGCGTCAGTACAGTTCTCGCATTTGACCTTTTCCTGAGAGAGGTTTGCTTTGTGACTTGACTTTTGAGAAGGTGTGTGACCAATATTATTACAGTTCACTACAATAAACAGCTATGTAACTAGACTTTTATTGGCCAGAAAAACGAAACAGACCAAGAATTAAAGTCAAGTCAAAGCAGTTTTATTATAGTGCCAATTCACAAAGTTATCTCAAGGTGCTTGTTCTTACAGAAGTAGGGTTGTAAGTCTATACTTTCATTTTCACCCCTTATCTATGAGACACAACAGGAGCCAAATAATGTTAAATGACATGGTGGTTGTTCTGGCTCGGACTCTTTGAGTGTTTGTTTAGGTTTAAGACAAAAAGAGGAAACGTGGAGTGAGAAAAATCGTCATCCTTCACAGCGATGATTTACTTTATTATGGAGACACTCATCAGTGTGACTCACTCTTCTGACCCTCTGTCGTCCAACACTGTGACACAGAACATGGGATGAATTCAGCATGAAAATGAGATGAGTCTAAATTTGAAAGAAACCGTCACAGTGCTTTTTGTTTTGCTCTCGTGTGTCGTGTTCACTTCTGTGTTGGTGGGAAACAGAAGTTGAGCAGCGATAGAGCAGAATTACACTTGACGATGTTTTCTTTACAAAGTCATTTCACTGCAACATTTAAAGTTAAGTGAAATCTTTACTGTTGTGCCGGTTTAGAGCTCGTAATCTTTCCATCTGAAGTGTGTGAGTGTGTTTTTCTGAGGCTGAAAGTGAGTCCAATATCTCTTCAGTTCTCTCAAATGAAACTCCAGTCAGCGCTGATTCCATAAACCACTGCTCCCCGAGCTAAAGAAAAATGCTCCTTTGCCCAACGCTGCTTTGTGCCGAGACGTGTAACGCTGATGTGACATACACCCCTTGTGATGTCCAACATTTCTCCGCCTTCACATTTTTTTAACAGATCGAGGGCTGAAGGGAGGAACACAACCTCCATCTCTGTCTCCCTGGATCTGTTTCCTCACATCATCCCTCCTTCTCTCCCTCCTCCTCCTCCTCCTCCTCCTCCCCCACCCTGGCACTTCTGCACCTTCCCTCTCTCTCACATCACAGGAACATTGTCCAGAAGCTGTCATGATGCATCTTGAGAGACAGATTGCGATGAGCACTGCTCCTGACATGGTAAGTGGGTATAACAAAGGCCTGAGGAGAGTCTCTCTTGAGCCAGTGTAACAGACTAGCATCAGGAACACGAAATGTGGTTGTGTGTTTCCCTGTGTGTGTGTGTGTGTGTGTATGTGTGTGTGTGTGTGTGTTGTAAGGCACAGGGGGTTTGTGAGAGCAGAGCAGCATCAGACATATAAACTGTACCAGTAGGTTTGCTGTGTTTTACAACATATAATGTGGGTTTGTTTGCACATATTCAACGTAATTGTAGAGGAACTGATTATTATTATTATTATTAATAATAATGATAATATTAAGCCGTTTTCAATAAAATAAATAAATAAATATATAAATAAAAGGGCAGCGGGGCTGTGAGGCTGCATAAAAAAGGACCAAGAAGGACATGCAGTCTTCTCCTTTGTTGCTATGGATACGACTGGTGTAAAACCTCAAACAGAAAGCAGTTATCAAAAGTGCACTGTCACCGTAACCACATTGATCCCATTATGCATTTAACAGACACATGGGACTGGATTTACTGACAAAATGTCTGGTCCACGTGGATCTTCTTCATCTTTAGCAGCAGGCTCACTGTTTATTCTGCTAATCACTCATTTACTCACTCATTCAGTCGATGTAACTGGAAAACTAAATGGCCAAAATGATGTTTTTGCTCCAAATCCAAAAAATATATTCTACTGACTACTGATGTGGAAAATAAATAAATAAATAAAATAAAATCTAACATATTCATGGTGCTGTGATCTGTGACTTTGTGAAAGTTGGTGCGGTCGGTGCTCCACACTACTAATGTTTTCATCTTAGGACAGAAACAATCTTCAGACTTGTTTAGACCTTTATCAGAAACAATCTCAGTCCTAGACCAACACACCTGAAACCACCCTGGAAACAGGAAACAGATCGTCCACTCTGCGGTTGATTAGTTGCACCCAACACAGAGAACAAGGACCAGTAAAAGCTGTTATTGTAGATTCGAAATAGCTGCAAAAAAAGAACAAGGTCAAGCTTGTAGTTTGTGATTCGTAGTGTTTTTGGACCAATCAGGGAGCAACCTTTGGTGTCTAATACATCATCATTTTCTAAAGGTCTCCTATAGGTTAGGTTTTTGGCCTGTCCAGACTCGAACTACAACAGCCCCAGCAGCATTAATGTGGATGTCAGGTGGTAAATGTTGGAAAAGAGATGTGTTACCACTAAAAAACCCAGCAGTGTGGACGTGGTTTACTTGATGTGTCAAAGGAAGAAGGTGTCTCACCTGCCTCTGCACACAGGTGTGAAAACCAAAGTCGGTCAGACTCTCCCTGTTGTCAGAGTTCTCCATTTCCCACCCACCTCCATTTTTCAGGCACAGACAGATGCAACAAACTCACAGAGCAGAAGCTGTTTTTTTTTGCTGTACTTCTAACTGCATTACTAATTAGTCCTGAATGCAACTAACAATAGGTAATAAAGTTCCTTAACAGTCTACAAGTGGTGGGGAAAAAAAAGTCTTTAACTGCCTAAATGGAGCTTTTATTTCTGGTTCACGAAAGAAGTGATGGAAAAATAAGAATTAAAACTAAATAAAGCCCAGATTTGGAAACACTGATGCTCATCACACAGTTGTTATTCAGCACTTAAAGGCACCACCGAGGCCTATTCCAACTCATTCAAACATTATTTAACAACTACAGTCAAGGATTCAACGAATGCGACAAAGACAGTTGGAGGACTGTGTGTGAGCCTCTGTAAAAACTCACAAACTGTATTCAGTGTAATGGAAAAATGATGTTCGATTTATTTTGAGGTATCAGAGAGCACCTCCTGCTTCGTCAGCAAAGTGTTTGTCTGGGAGCTGAGAGGCGGCGATGAGGTGGAACCGCTGCTCTGAGCAACATGACATTCAACTGTCCTGTCTGCAAAAACAAGTTACGCCAAAATTTAATTCACAGGTTCCATCCACTCATCTGACCCCCACAGCGAGTTAAGCGATAGTTTGAGAGAGCGTTCTCTGGAAGATTAAATTCCCCCTCCAGCTAAATCTCCTTGTGTCCCATTTGATTCCTGCAGGCAGAGAAGAAGAAGAACGAGATATATAAGATAATGACCTTCTCAAACACTGCGCTCTCCTCCTGCTGCTGCCCACCTAAGATGTTTGGAGATACTTTGTTGACTGGGTTGAATTTACAGTCTTTTAACTATTTTTTGTTATCCATCATGAAGCAATATTAGCATCTATTTATCATCATCATACCATGTTAAGTGCCCGTACAACACTCTCCTCCTCGCTTTCCTTTCACCTCCTCCAGCACCAAACTGAAAACAGCTGCATGAATCTGATGATTGCAGTGAAAGTGAATCAACAGGAGAAATAAAAACATTGCTGACTCACTACAAGGAGCTTTCAGTCATTCAACCCACTGTTAATTAATACTGAAAATAAAAAGTATAGTTTATAGTGCAACTTTAGAAAATCACAGCATACCTTTTTTGGAATATAAACTATACATATAGTCACCTAAGCCATAAACCGTACATTGTTCTCCATCTCAGAGATTACAGAGCAGCTCTGTCTTCGTTGGTATCTCATTACCTTTTAAAATAACTTTATTTCGGCTGCGCACAGAATCTGAGAAAGTGGTTCTCAAATGTCTGAAATCTATATTCATTAAAATTATGAATGTACCACATGAGTGCAAAACTCTTTCTTCCATTTATCGAGCTCCATTCCAGTCCATCTAATGTTGTGTATAATATCAGGACCTTCACCAGCTCAGATCTGCCCCCCCAGTCTCCTTCAGATCCAACTCAACATTACACATCCACTGCACTCATATCTATCACAACCATTCAACATAATATATTCTGGACTCTTTGCCTTAAGTTAGACCTGACATTGGGTCTGTGAAATGTTTCAGCCCCTGGTCACAAAACTCTCCAGTCATCAGCGAACAAAAGAGCTGAAATGAAGGATCAATGTGAGTCAGTGTTATCTCCCTCACAGCCTGCAGCATGTAACACACGGGAGGGGAGGAAGCGTCATGGAGGCAAAAACTGATTCACAGTCCGCGCGGGATTGTGTTCATGGGTTAGTCTGCGTAGAGAATGAACTTCATGATGTTTCATTTTACTTTTGGTCAGCTGTTTTCAGCTACAACAACAGAAACATAACTGCAATCAGCCCAATGACAGCAGAGGTCATTATCCAGGTGGTCAGGGTTACCTGAGACATAGGAGTAAACCCCCCCACCCCCACACCTCACCTGTTGTTTCTGAACCAGCCTGCTCTCCCCACTGCAGCATGTTGGCTGCCGTCCTCATCCTCCTCCTCCTCTCCTACATCTCTCGCTTCATTAGCTGCAGCTCTCCCATCCTGACCCTCTCGTGCTGCTTCAGCTGCCACAGCAGCTCCGGCTGTAGACGAGAAATACACCAAACCAATTAATTGGATAGCTAATCACAGAGGTCCGACTGTGCAGCTCGGCCTCTTGTGTTTTCTTAAGCTTCGAGGTAGTTACTCTGTTTTCACAGCCTGGCCCCGACCGTCTCTGCATCTGAGTCCTTTTGCATTTTAAAACATTTTTTAAATATTCATGTGGTGTAAATGCACAAATATTCAGTATCTGACTCAACGGCTCTCGTACTTTGACATCTGACCATTCAGACGTGTTTCATTAGATACACACCAGTTGTACTGTCAGTTATAAAAGTCAATAAGTAAGCTGTAAAACTTGATCCCACACTACAGGCCTTTACATGACCTTTGCTTGACCACATGAACCGTGAGCATCAGCACACGTTGTGGTGAGTGTGTATGAGTTAACATTTATGTCAGAGACTGGATCAATGTTACAAAAACACAGCATTGTTTAAGCTGCACTAATCAATGTTTTTACTGCAACAACAGATCAGATGACTGTGTGATGTGAGAGAGGTCGCTCATATTGGTGAGAGCACGTCTGATCCTGCACTTTCCACAGTCAGGTGCTTTACACTGGAGCTGAGACCAAACCAGAGCTGAAAGGAGGAGCGATTTTTAGACTTAACACGAACATCTGCTTGCGATGATGAACAACTTTAAAAAGGTGTTAATCACTTGTGTTGTTCCCTTGTGCATCGTGGGGCCAAAATAATTATTATTACCAATTTAAAAAAAAACCGACCTGAAACTTTTACCCCGATAAAGAAACCACTAAAAATCTACGACCCGTCCCACAGCGAGCTGATGATTATCCTCTCTGAATTAATTTAGGTCTCAACAGCTATGTTTATTTTTGGATTTACACACAACAGTTGCCAAAGTGTTTTATGGGCCGATAGTCTCTACAGAATGGACACCACACATCACGACGACACTCCATACATCTTCTATACAAAAGCAACTTCTTCTGTGGTGCTCAGGTGTCTCCTCTGGTGAGAACGTAGCGTCTGTTCCTTAATGACTTCCCAGCTGCTTGAGTAATTGCGAGTCAACAACAAATCAACTGAACAGACAGAGAGGAAACATACAGCTGCACCAACACCGCTTAGTGGATCCTCTCTTTCTTCCAACATCAGAGTTAAATACTGATGTTAAATTCAGCAGGATTTAAGAGTGAACCCTTCACACACACCACGGCAACCTCTTTCTAAAACACATCACCTGTGATATTGATTGTTATGATCGACTGAAGCAACAGAATGATGTTAGTTTGTGTGTCCTTGTGGATCAAGGTGATGATGATCTGTGCAGTTCACGTGTCCACTGAAGGAGTGTATCACAGCAGGAAGATGATGGATCTGCAGAAACAAAATGCCAGATGGAGGTCAGGTTGCTTTTTCTATTGGATTCCATATGTAAACAAAATAACTGAGAGAAACTGAAGCACAACATGAAGCAAAATCGTGTTTATTAACTCTCTCCTCGTCTGCAGCTTTTCTTCCTTCAGATCCACATCTTCTGACACAACTTTAGAGTCTTGAACACTTTGTATTCTTGAGTGTTTTTGACATTTCAAGCAGCACCCAAACATCAAAAACACTCGGAAGATGAGAGGAGCAGCTTGTGAATGTTTTTTTTACAAGAAACATTTGCAGTGACACTTAGAAAATGGCTATTTGTTTTATGGCCCGGTGTAGATGTGCTCATGTGTTTACCTCTCTGTCTGTGTGTTTTAGTGAGAGAGAGTGTGAGTTCTCCTCTCCTGTAACGTGCTGCCAAACTAACGTATGGTTCTGGCTCTATCATCTAATTGTTTCTCTACAGGGAACGCCGATGCTTCCGTACGTCCCACACTGCTATCGCTTACCATATCTGACCATGCCAGTTAACTTTAATCACACACAGAGACACACTGCACGCACTGCACATGCTGTTGCATTTCAGGACAATTCTCTGCTGAGTGCCAGTGAACATTATCGCTGTTAATTAAGGCTTCAGGATCATGTATCATCATCAGCTTGTTGGTCCAATCAGTTAAAATACCTGGGTCCATCGGGTGTGTGTTGCATGGTAAAAGGATTTGCAGGTCAACACCTCCTGTGCTTTCTGTTCACACCTCTCAGCTGTTAAGTTGAGTTATGTTTTTTTCAAGGTACAGCAGCAATTTAAGGGAAAATAAAAACAACATTTCTCTCAAACATCATCTCCTCTGATCCATAGAGGCGTCTCCTCAAACGACAGCCTCACAGCAGCAGGGGTACCTGACATTTGCTGCAGTGCTTACAGTGACAAACTCTGCTCTGTTGAGGTTGTGGAACCATCATGAAAGAAATATTGAAATTATTAACTATTGGTTTTAAAATGTAAAAACACCTATTCACTTTGTCAAAGAACTTTTCCTTTCCTGACTTCGTCCTCCTTTGCTCAAGTGGCTCATCCAAATCTTCATATATAAAAGACATAGAAACAATTTGAATTATCAACATTAAAAACACATTCAGGTAAAACATTCACGTGTCAACATGAATGTTTTGTGACTAAAATAAAATGTAAATTCAGCAGAGCATTTGAGAAACAATATAACTGTATAATTTCCTAAATTGTGTGACCGATTTCTCCGCAGCACCTTAAAAACAATTTTCAAGGAATTATGCCATATGAGAATAAATCCAGCCGCCTCTGAAAACACTGTGCAGGTCTGACAGGTGGATGTGTGTGTGTGTGTGTATGTGAATTACAGAACTGAGACGCAGCAGATGGTGAGAAACTTGTGCGGGGACTCGGAGATATTGATAGCATCAAAATTAAAGTCAGGGAATCTGTAGGTGCATAACAGAGCACGTTGTAAATTAATTCTGTTTTTAAAACTGCACAATCCAGGATCTTGATGTCACAATATAAATACCGAGTCGTGCCGAGCTCCTCCGACAGGATGCACTGGTGTCAGCTCAACTGTCTCTCTTTGTGTCGACCGACCTGTTGTTGATGCATCAACAGACACAACATGGTTTGACTTTCAACAAGGACAATGATGTTAGAGGGTCTGGATAACACTCGTATTTGTTGGAGATAATTAACAATAATGTTCGGTTGCTACGGCTAAACCTGTGGCTGCTGTGCTGCCTGTAACCTGTGGGCGAGCCTCTGATGGGAGAATGAGGGATCGATCGTTACCACCCCTCCTCCCTTCTTTCCAACACTGATTAAGCTGAGCTGGTGTGCATCTCCTCCAGTTGTAAGACAAATAAATTATAGTTGATTCGAGTCTGATGAGCGTGATTGAACAATGGCCAGAAGACATGTAGAGTGTGGGCAGCCGATCGATCCCCAGCAGTGCCAACATGCTAATATGAAAGGTGATTACGGCAGACGGACTAACAGGGCCGCTGACCTTAAAACCAAGAATGTGTCCTTCAGCTCTGGGTCGAGACACAGCTGCTGCCTGCGGAGCTGGAAAAATGGGCCAGAGCTGCTGAACACGCTCGTCCTTTTGAAGAGCTGGTAACAGTTTTGAAGACTCTCAAGGTCGGTTATCTTCACCTCTGTGGCCCAACAGACATCCAGGACCACCACAAGATGCACAGCAGAATTTAGGAGCATTAGATTTTCAGATATAAAAAAAAATGTTGACACCGATCAATAAGAGACATTTTTACCATTTAACCAACAACGCTGGGTTGTCGGTTAAATGGTAAAAATTTTCTTTTTCTTGTGTTTGCATACTGAATAATCAATAAATACATATATAAAAAGGAAATCCCAGCATATGTTCTGTCCCATAGTAAACCAATAGTGGAGTTAAGGCCTTTTTGACTCTACAGTTTTTTGCCTAGAGTGTAGGATTCATGTTGTGACCAGAGGATAATCTACAGCGGAGACATTTCCTTACTTATTTTTAATGTATCTGTCAGTCATCCATGATCCATCCATTTCTGTCTTATCAAATGTAGAGAGCAACCCACACTAAGTCTAAGATAAACACGATGCGTCACTATATGTTGTACTCAGTGAGGCCAATTACCTCCTGTGCTGGAAGTGCTGGAAACCTATTAACTATATCTATCTACTGATAAAAGGTCAATATGAGCTATCCAGTTTCATTATGGGCATACACAGAAGAGCTACAGTGAATTAGAAAAAGCTAATGATGGTTGATATGACTTAGCGCCACAGTGCTCTTGACAAAAAAAGAAAAAAGAAAAACATAGGACCTATTCAAATAATACTGAGTGGCAGCAGATTGTAATTTCAAGGTGAAAAAGACCAACATGTCTCTTGTTGATGTGTGGCATTTATTTAAGTTTTAAAACATTTTTTGTGAGTGGGGAGATGGTGGACCTTCTCATTATCTGTGTTTTTGCCAATGCACTAACACTTTGAACAGTTGAGTTATAGTTTAGTTTCTCAGTATGTGTGACTTCTACCTGTTCATATTTTCTACATGTCTCTCTATGAACACCTTGAATAACCTTGAATAAACTGCCTGTATCACAAGGTCAGAGGTCAGCTCAATAGAAATCAATACAATTCTGCCAGTTCTGTTCTGATGGTACGTACTTGGTTTTGCACCTCGCTCGACACTTTAACACAACATGTGTGAAGTACAGATGGGAAGCGAAGGCCTCCTCCATTAATCGTGTGGAGAAAAGCCACAGTGGAATGGAAATAGATTGATTTGGTCCACACATCATTAGACGTTCTCCCATATAACCTTCACCTCGGGGCTGCCTTTGATGAAGAACAATGCTGAAGAGAGAAATTGGACTGACTGTGTTGTATTTGTCAGCGGCAAGTCTCTTAACATGCAGACCTGTCAGCAGATGGCCTTCTTATCATTTAATGGGAAAGGTTGAACCATCAGATTACTCCCACTCTTCATTTACCCTGAATCCATACAACTGAGCAAAGTGAAAATCTAGTTAGTTAAGGTGTGGGCAGGAATAGCACAGGCACATGGTCACTGAGCATCAGAGGTGTAATACTAGTTTTTTTAATCTCACATCGGGTCAAATCAGTCGCATCACTTTTTCTTTTTTGCTCCTTCAAAGGAAACTGGCCTTGCAGCTGCCACTTGAAAATGAAAAGAGACGTGCAGCACGTACAAATCCAAACAAGCCACAGACCCAGAAACAGGCGTGCATGGGCAACAAGGATGCAAGTTAATTGAATATATAATCAACTTGAAATTGTATAAACATTATAATGTTCTGAGGTGTTGATTCAGCTAGAGTTTGTGAATTATAATGTGTTTACATGGAGAAGTGTCTCTATTATTTTGTTTATCCCATTTATATCAGTGAGGGTGGGATTAAAAAAACAGGAGCAGGAACAGCACCACACACTGCATCCTCCAAAATAAAAACAAATCATTATTATTACATTTAGCAAGTGTTCTAATAAATTGGAAACTAAGTGTATACTGTCTGCCATTATTCATTATTTTTTTTCAGCACCTGATAATTTGTTTTCTCCGCAAAGTTCCCGGTATGCCATGTTTTGTATATTTCTCTGTTACTATCAGGATGATGCAAAATAATAATAATAATAATAATAATAATAACAATAACAATGATGATGATAATGATTATGACAATACTCATAACAATCATCCTTGCAGAATATCAGTGTATTGTGTAACTGCTTAATTTCTCTGCTGATTTGTTGCTTCAGGCCAAAACACTGGCTCTGGCTGTGTTTTGTATAGCTGCTACAGGTTATGCATAATTGCAGAGCAGTTTGGTAAACAAGTGAAGCAAAATGTGATAAATCTCATAAATCCTGTCCCACGTTCACCCTCTGCATCCTCAATCCCTCAATTAAGACTTGGACAGAATATCAATGCGGGAACATGCACTCACGGAGGAGCTAAGGTGAAACCCAAAGTATCAGCATCTGCAGTCACGATGAGTCACCTGATAACAAAACCAGACTTTAAAAAAATCAATCTGCAGTGTCTTAATTTAACATGTGGTGACCAAGCATCCAGACAAGTGTCAACAGTTCAACAGTCCATCCATCTATTGCCTATAATGCTTATTTACGCAGGGTCACATGGGGGGCTGCAGTCGATCCCAGCTGACATGGGGCGAGGGCGGGGTTCACCTGGACAGGTCACAAGTCTATCACAGGGTCAACATATAGAGATGAACAACACACACTTAATAGTTTCCAATCAACCTGATGTCCATGTTTTTGGACTGTGGGAGGACGTCAGGGAACCTGGAGAGAACCTACACTGACACAGGGAGAACATGCAAAGCTCCACCCAGAAAGGCCCAAGGTCTGGGAATCTAACTCAGAATCTCACGGAAGTGAGCGTGCTAACCACTGCACCACCGTGCCGCCCATCGCCAAACTTCATTGAAACCAGTGGCATTGACGACTATGATAGAAGTCACCTTGAAAGGAAAGACCGTTTAGAAAAGAACTGTTCTTTGATGAGGAAATGCACAGTTTAAGATTTCAACAACACCTGCCCGCAAAACACCACATGAGAAATGGAGGAGATGGAAGGAGGGATGGAGGGAAGGGGGCCTATTGATTAAGGGGAAAATAAAGCTTTAAGCACCATTAGTGGAACTGGATGAGGAGAGATGGAGAAACAATAAAACCGCCAACAAAGTCAAAGCCTTGAACAAATTTCAGCTTGTTTGTTTTCTCCAACCAATCATGAGACGTGCTGATACTGAACACTTGGGGGTTGATGGGTGTTTTGGAAATGTGGATCTCAGGTTGGTGTTTGATTACTTTTTGCACTCGTGTGCGCCACAGGGCCATGACAGAACAGACGAGAGGTGGATGTCAAGTGAGGAGAATTTCAAGCGTTTATTGTTCTTCAGACAATCATAATCAGAGCCCACAAGCTGCATCCTTTGTACTGGTGGCCTGGGCTCTGGGTCATATGATGTTGAAGGGCGTGGACATCACATTGGCTCCAGCTACAGCTTTGATCACACATTTATCTGACATAGCAACCTGGTATTCCTCTTAAATTATATAACAACTGCCTACCAATGTTCCCACTTGTTCAAATCCATATGGTACACCACCTCCTGTTCCTTCAAAGACAATAAACACTGCAAAGCCATGTGATCTCCATTGCCTCCAAGTGTCTCCTTTTTCTAAATAGCGAATTTCAATTTCAAATCTAAACCTGTTTTCCTGTGGAAATGTCATTAATAACGCTACAGTGGATATCATGGCAGCAGGACCTCTATGGGCACTTCCCCAGACTGTTAAGTGCATGAGGTTGCAAGTGCAAAAAAGTGCAGACAATTTGTTTTAGCCAGAAGTTGTGACCGATCAAATAACACCTTTCCCAGAAAGCTCAGTGTTGTTGAAACATCAACCCTAAACGTTTATGTGCTTCTTGCATTAAGACTATGAATGTGCAACTGCTTTTCACTGATGTGGAATAAAACTGTCAGAGTGGATTGTTCATCAACGCCACAAGGAAAGTTAAATTTGACAGTCTTCCTCTAAACATCTGTTATATGAGATTAAACTGGCACCCTCATGCACTGACATCAGGAAGGAGAGTGACATATCCATTCAGGAGGAGAACATTAGCATACTGGTTGTTGCAACGGATCACAGCGCTCTCAGGCACTGATGAATTGCCTGGTGTCCCACTCCCTAGTCCTCTCCCTCCCAAAGGGCCAGTTTCTCGGAGGCTTAGCCTTCTCGCCCACCACCTGCCTCTAACGTACTTCTATTTTGCTTTAAAAAGCTTTCGTCAAACTTTAATTTGTATGGAAATAGACATTCTGCTGCCCAAGATAAAGTCTGTATTTTGCAGAAAAGTCAACCGAGACAGGAAAGTAAACAATTTCAAAAGTAAACTGACCATGTAAAGATGGGACCATATTTTGGTTCTGTTGGCCATTATGTAAAATGAGAGTGAGGTAAATGAATATGAATTTTAAAAGCACGCTGTGTGAAGGGTGGGGATCATCATGGTATATCTTTTTTTTTCTCTAATGGCATTAAGCAAGATTTAATGTATCTGCAGCAGCAAGGACATCACCTGCAAATGCTAATTCAGTGCTTTTTTCTCCTGTGACCTCTTCTCCAAATCCACTTTAAAAAGGAATTTGCTGAAGAAGACCAAACTTACAACTTTGTCCGTGTACAGGAATTAAGGTTTTTTTTTTTTTTTTAAGCTGTGAATAGGCCTTGACTCTATATCCAAAATACTTTTAAAGTCTCTCTTTGTCTCTCATCACACACAGTCGCACAGAAGCACACACACAAACATCCTCAGAAGGATATCAGCCCAGATCACCTTGACACAGTTTTATACCTCAGAAGAAATTCAGAGGGCCACAGACAAACTACTTAAATGCACAAAGGGCGGACTTGTACATGTTTTTGAATGTGAAACTTTCCCGAACCGTCTAAGTCCACTTGGCAAAAAGTATCAGCGAGTGTACTGCTCACTTGAGATAACAGAATGATGTATTCATTATATCAGCATGCCCTTGGGTAAGATAATATAGGAATAGAAGAGAATGCCTGCATTTTCAGACTCATCCGTCCGTGTGCTCTGAGCTTTGGAGACAGGCTCCCCCCAAAAAATACCAGCGGGATGACACAGGAGAAAGCACACACACTCAGGCATGCAAATTCAGACATGCACTACCCATGCATGAAAACATACACTCACATTCAAATTGGCGTGCGAATAAGCGTTCTTGTTTTTATCACCGGAGCACCTTCCTTCTTTGGGGAGAGCTACCTCGGTCTCAGGGTGAGCAACTGAGCCAGTAGTCTGGTGTCTGAGTGCTGAGGCAGAACAATGATATGACATGAGAAGCCACCATGTCTCCTGAAACAGGGACACACAGAGCGACAGCTGCCACCAGACACTGCAGCCAGTGTACCAGTGGCCTGCTGAGACAGGAGCAGGGCCCTCCTGGACACGCACATATGCATAGTATTTCCAACAGACCTGCATATGGTCACACAGCACACTGCAGCATGCTGGGACATATCTGATGATGCATGCACTCAGTCAAACAGACAGACTCAAGCCTACAAAGAAAGGAGGGAGGTCAAACCTTCATTGACGTAAGAGGAAAAAACAGCTTTAATGGACAGATAAAAATACAGTTTTGGCACTGGAGCATTAAAGCACCTGATCGCATAATGTCACAGGATGAAATTTGAGTAATAAATGATAAAACAGATAGAAGAGACTTTCTCAGATTGTGAGTCACCTGGTAAGAAAAAGTCTACGCTTTGTTAACACAGTACATCATCAGAGCCAACAGGTGGGTAGGATGGCACCACAATTCAAATTTGTCAAATAGGGCACAACACACTTTACATGCTACAAAACTGTAAAAGGCTTTGGCAGGATAACTCATGTTTGCTGGGTTATCTTAATGGCCACTTTTATTGTGAAACTTGAAATGTCAGGATAATCAACGGAAAAGCTGCAAACACAGTTGTCCTTGAGAGTTAGAAAAATGCTCTGCTTTACACAGATAATGGAAAAAATACATATATTCTGTTAAAAAAAACTCTCAAGGCCTACCTATATTACATCATAATTTACATACATTTACATATGTAAATGTTGTAAAGCCAAATTGCATTTATTAGAGATGTTTTGAAAGGTAACCTTGGTTTTTTTTTGTGTGACTAAAACTAAACTTATCAGATCATACATGGTATTTTATTTTGCATTTTTTGGTTCTTTTGTGTATCAATTTGATCATGATTTTTTACACTTGAGGCAAACTAAACCAGGTGTGTTGTATAAAGTAGCAACCAGGTGCCTTCCCTTAAAATTTAAATCCAACACAGTAGACTGCTGTTATGATTATTTAGCCCAACATTAACTTGCTAACTAGCTTAAGTTACCTGCTGACTCCACAGACGCCATGATGTACTTCTGCTGGGAGGGAGCTTGTCCGTGGGCTGGGTGGGTAGGTGGGTGCCACGCAGGTGGTCAGAATGACAGCGCACGTGCGAACCGTATGAACTAGAACCGGGAAAATCTCACGTCAAGTCGTTACGCGTCGGGACGCTCAGGTGCTTTGTCAGGAAGCCGCCATCTAGAAACCTGACCAAAAATGAAAAGCGTCCACTGACATGCGCACGTGCAACTGCATCACGAGGCTTCGCGGGATTACGATTAATAAAATACTTAGTTTAAATATGGAATTATTATAACTGAGACACAGCATTACGTTCGTTCACATTAAGTGTGTGAGTGTCCCATTGTCACATCATGGACTCAGTTTATGTCCCCTTATTGTCAGTGACGCTGCTGAAGGAAATTACCCACAATTCATAGCCATGTGAAGTCAAATATAGGAGTGGTTATCGGAAGCTGATCCCGGCCCCGATCCCGGTTCTGATCCCGGTCCCGGCCCCGATCCCGGTTCTGGTCCCGGCCCCGATCCCGGTTCTGATCCCGGTACCGATCCCGGTTCTGGTCCCGGTCCCGAACCCGGTTCTGGTTCCGGCCCCGGTTCTGATCCCGGTTCTGGCCCCGGTCCCGAACCCGGTTCTGGTCGCGGTTCCGGTCCCAGTCCCGGTTGGTCGTGGTACTGGTCCTGGTACCGATTCCGGTTCTGATGGTCCTGGTACCCTTGCCGATTCTAGTGTTTCGGGTCCCGGTTCCGGTACCGTCCCGGCTCCGGTGGTCCTGGTCCTGGTCCTGTTCCATTCCTATGACAGCATCTGGACCCTGTTGTTATTGTTCTGTATATAATTGTTAATAAAAAAAAAAAAAGTGTGGCTTCCGGTTTTCGGCGCGTGCGTCAGGACGGCGACTCCGGTTAAAATGACCAGGCGCCATTTTCGATCCGGTTTCCAGTTCATAACATACATCCCTGCTCATGATAAACAGCATGTCGGTGCGCTGTGGTTACTCAAGAAGATTTCCTTGCCTGGGAATACTTTTACGGAACAAAACCCTTTATTTTTTCTTCTTCTAATCATCTGTGGACTCTTACGGAACAAAGGATTATAACTAACCGAAGAATGGACGGACAATCTTCCAGACCTTCCAACAGGTAGGGCTCCACACAGCCATGCTAGTAATTTAAGATGCTGATACATTCATCGCCCTAATGATTAGTGTGTAATAGATTGAATATTTTATTTTGGGCCTTTTTAAATGATATAACAAGGTAGAGCTTGTGTGTTTTAAAGCATTTATTGCGTAAGAGCTTGCACAGACTTTTCTAATGGGCCAACGGGCTACATTATTCATTAACCTGAGGAGTTGTTGTTGGTTCAGTTTCTGGCTCTTTCTGCTCATGTTGATGTGTCTTTGAGCAATTGTCAATGTCAGTCTTGTGTTAGTGTGTTCAACAGTGGAACAAATGGCTGTTGGTGGCGTTTAATACCTAATACCTGCATGACACCTGTCTTGAAGGTGGTGGTGGGCTCCTGAAGGCCTCCCAGGTACAGAGGTTTGATGTGAAAAGCTTTGGGCTGCTGTTTCTGTTTTTATCTTCGATGGTGGATAAGATTGGATGGGACAGTTTCAGCTCTTGACACAGCTGTGGCAGACAACTTTTTTTTATGTGGAAATGTTTAAAAAGAAGATGTACCTAAGATAGAAATAACACATTTCAACCAGATAAGAAATCATTATAGAAGTGAAGTGATTGCCGTCGACCACGGAGCCAGGGTGTGTTTGAGAGTGACAGGCACAAAACCAACAGTGAAACAAGCTGCATTGAAGCTAAAAGCAATCAATTAAAAGGCAATTAGTTTTGAGCTCAGAGGGAATACAAAGTCATTCAGTTTCATCCTTTTCATCAAAGTCTTGTGACGGCTTATTAACATCAAACAGTTCATTCAAAGTAAACTTGATTTTTGTCACTGAAAACAAGGGCAAAGTTAGGTAAGAAACGAAACGAGCCACGCTGACGGAGAGTGCAATAGCAGAGAGAATTTAATAAAGGTCAGCGAGACACAGTGTACGACTGCAGAACACTCTTTACATGCAGTTTTATGTGAATTAATGTGAATCCTCTTGGCTTCCTGCTTGAAGGACAAAAGTTTTCCAGTACTTCCCCCATGTATTCTCATTATCAGCAGGAACAAGGAGAAGTTGTAAAACCTCCCCTTTATTACAATGAAAAATGAAGAGATTTAGATCAAGATGACATTTTTCAGAGCATGATCCAGCTCAAGTGTGTGTGTGTGTGTGTGTGTAAAATATGGAGCATACGCGAGATTCTCGCTTCAGGAACAAACATAAGGGGAACTAATCAGTCCATGTGCAGCATATTGCCTGAAATTGACAGACTGACTTGAGCAGCCGTGTACACTTTATCAGCATGAGGCCAGTGATTAGAAAGCTTGTCCCACTGGATCAATATGCTCAGGCTCCATATAATTAGCTTGGCCCTCACCATTTTCATCTAAAGGACCTACAGCAGTAATTATTGCCAGTGATGGCATGCTTTAAGACACCATTTAAGTAGACGTAGGCTCATGTTCTGTCACAATATCTATGTAATGATGACGGCAGACTCTCTGCTAAACATTACATCAAAACCCTGACTCCCGCTGGAATGAGTAGATGAACAGGTTGGAATACACTGATGATGTTGACCTTTGCAGCGTGACCTCCTGTCACGGATGAACCTGCAGATATAATTGGCCCTGCATGGCTGCAGTCGATGAGAGTCGACCTGCTGAGGAGGATGCATGTTATAAATACAATATTACAATTAAAAACCTGTACACACTAGGTTGATTTATTCTTGGTGTGCGACATTATCCTGTGTGGTAATTGTTCTTTCCATTCTGCCTTGCATCCATTCAGATTCTTACTGGCAATGTTTTCATTTGGCTCAAAAAAATGTCTTACAGCGTTCAATTTAAAATGATTTCGTAAAGCAAAGTCAATTTGTGCTATGGTAATGGTTTGGCCCCTTGCTACTTGCCCCCTTCTTCATGAAGGCGGCGACTGGCTACGGGCCATTGCTAAGCTTGTAGCTCATTTTCACAGGCCAGTCCAGGGGGAACATTATGTGCCAGCTAATAAAGAGTCTAGGTGCTGCAGCAGAATCAATAAAACTGGACGAATGGCTGCATTTGAATATGCGTTACTCTGGGACTGTGTGACCTTAATCAGGTTTTTAAAAATGTAATGATGAATTTGTAGACATATCGGTATAAATTGGAGCTGATATTAACAAACTTTTTTTTTTTTCCCAGAGATTTGCACAGCAGATTTCAATTCTCGATGCTTAAAGTTTAATTTGTTGGCTGAGTCGCTGCTGTATTAGAGTTTCTTTCCTGTCAGACTTGTGCTGTTGAGCAAGACCAGGGACTGGAGGTGTGGACGGCAGAAATTAGATGTTGAGTGGGAGGTGATATATACTTTTATACATGGACTGTTCCAGTTTCATTCAATTTTCAACATGTCGTCTCAGTGTTAATGAGAATTCTCAGGTCACTGAGTTTCTGTAACTTTCTCCTGAGCTGTTAACATTAACATGACATTTATCATAAGTACATTTGAAGTAAGCCAAAATGTACAGTGTCAGTTGTGGAGATTCCTCTGAAACATCCATCGTTCGTTCAAACTATATTGTCTGTGCTGCATCTTGCTTTGCCACAGTGTCCCTTACTTTACAGTAATATTAATATCTATCTCGGCCTGTTACAGTACTCAGTCTCATAGCCTGTACACATCGGATCATTTCCCTTACATGACATTAATATCTGCAGCAGCTGTTCTTGTGGTTCAGTAAAGTGTAAAATTATAATATCGAGTCAAGAGCTATGAAAAGCTACAAAATCTACAGTAATTATTCTAAAAAAAGTATGTTTTTGACAAGTTCAAGAACAGGACTATAAGAATATAATTGCTGTTTCTGCTTACTGTCTTTATTTTTCTTTTGTCAGGTAGCGACTTTCAGTGTGAAATTTTAATTAATGCTCATTAGTGTCACTTTCTCACAACCCCAAAGAGACTTACACTGGCTATATAAACACTGAAATGTGTGAACTCACCGATTTTTGTCATTTTCTTGTGTCCTAATAAAAGTATGATGACAGGAGGAGGAAGAGGTCATCTTTGGTGGCCTTCTCTAAACAAACCGGAGCTGAATTAAAAGTATGTTATTCTTAAGTTCTGAAATAAAAGTTTGACTCGAGCAGATCCCACAGATCTTTTATCTCAGTCCTGGAGGTAACTCGTTTTATCTTCCATTATTTGGTCTGCTCTTTTGACCTCCAACACTGAAGCAATTATTGGTTCTTTATTGAAGATTTTCTTTGCCGACGGCCACAACTGCCCAGTAACTTTTTAATCAAAAGAGAAACAACACCATTTCATTACTTTACTCTCTGAGTGTAGTTGAATCTCGTCCAATTAATCTTTGGCATAGAGCAGCTACAGAATTCAGTCAAATTACTAAATTTTTTATTTAAAGTGACTTGACTAGTTGTACTTGATTTAATGATTGGTTATTTGCATGGACTACAAATGACAGTACAGTGTTTTTCCAGTTCACTTGGCTCAGGTGCTGCACCTTGTAAACCCAGCGTGATTGCATGATGTGTGTCTGAATACAGTTATTTTTCAATAATTCATCTGATTTTGATTCAGTCAGTCTGTTGTCATGTGATAATTGTGCGTATTCATATCGGTCAGCAGTAGTGCTCAGCAACACGAATGTGGTTATTGGGGACACTTCCTGTAAAGCTGATTCTTCACAGATCAGTTTAAAGAGGAACGATGCAGGATTTTTAGTTTTACTACCTTCATTAAACAGCTTCGGAGTAACTGTGATGGTTAGATAAATGACTTGTAACAGGGAGAATGGAGGCTCTCTGCCTTCCATCTAGCGTCTCCACCCCGGTGTGAGCTTGACACCACGACACAAACGCACCCTGTAACCCGTAATCTCTTGTTTATGACGGATAAGACTACACAAATATACACATCATAACATCGTATATGATAAATAACGTTATCCACCGCTCTGTTGATTGACCGGCTTCATTGAAAAGCAAAACAGCGTCTATGTCTGTATACTTGTCTGCTTCAGTCAATCAACTTTTCTTCAAGTTTTATAAATCGGTTCTCTTGTTTCTAACCCAACATATGTGGATGTTATCTAGCCCTTACGTGACCCACACACAGCATGGTTTGGCACTCTGTTACCCCCGACTTCAAAGCAGATCCCCAGATAAATGCACTCTTTAAGTTTTCTGCCTGACTGAGGCCCCGCTGGACAGCTAGAAAGGTGAAACAGGGGCCAGCCTCACCACAAAGAAATCCTGGCATGTCATAACTCAACAGAAAGAAAAGTGCTCTACCAAGTACAGTGACTGGGATGGGTGTGTTTTATGGTGATTTTAGATGTTTTTGTGCAGCTAAAATGTCTGTAGAGAGTAGAGTAAGAGTGCGACTCCAGTTCCAGAAGGTAATATCTTCTGGTTTCTGAAAAATGTTGACGTTCAGCATGAGAGTGATGAGCTGGAGATGTTGGTGAAGACGTTTTTTCAAATCATAACAACACTTGTGTACGTCCTATCCACGGCAACGGATGAAGTTCCATGTGAAGTTCTCCATGAAGTCGTTGCTAGGATACAGACTAAACATCCTGAGGCACTTTTAATGATTATCAGGAGACTTCGGTCATGTTTCCCTTGATGGATTCACTGGGTGATGTGGTGGAGAGATGCACACTGAAGATGGTTGAGATGGAAAGGTCCGTCAGCCATCAGGATTTTTAATTCATCTGCAAATGGTAGATGAGCTGATTGATAAAGTAATTCGTATCGTATGGTATGGCATCGTATCAATCCAAAAAAAAAAGTCATATTTGATAATCATTGTTTGGATATTGACAAGTCGGAAAAACTGCAAGTAGTCTACATCAAAATGATTTTACTGTGCCGAATGTAGTTTCCAGCTCTGAACAACAAAGTGTGAGTTGATGCTTGTTTTGCTGTTTTGTTGTGTGTGTCTAAGAGTTTGTTGGAAAGTTTTTTTTTGTGCATGGATGGATAATGAAGATAAGTCCTCAAACTTAAAGAGAGGTCCTATGTGGTGATCTGCCTCTGTTCAAAAGTTCCAGCATTTGGCATTTAGACATTTATGTTGTTATACAAATGAGAATTTACAGCAGCCACCAACCAGCTGGCATTTGGTGGGATCCATAATCAGATCTTTGGGATAAAAGGTCACATAAACAGACCAGGACAAATAGATGGTGGTGGTGGTGATGTTGGTGTGCTCCAGAGAACATTTTTCGAAAACGAGTCGGTTTGTAGTTATTGATATGGAAAGCTGGAGGAAAGTTTTGAAAAGACTCACTCACATATTGAATTCAGTTGGTTTGAGGATGACTGGTCCTTGAATATCATTACAGCTGTGTGTGCTTAAGTTGAATATCAATGTGTTGCTATTTTGGCATATAAAAAAAAAACTTGATCACACCCACTCTGTGTGCTCTATAAGTCCGAATACTTTGAATGAGATGTAAAAAGAAAAAGAGTTCTGCTCTTGCACATTCACAAAGCAATTTTATTCACAGTGAACGAATATTCATATACAACCAAGTCATTTTAAAAGGCTCTCAGAGAAAATTTCCACTTCATAGGAAAACAAATCAGAATTTATGAGACATTAAAACCATTAAAAAATGCTCCTGCTAAATTAACACACTCAAAATATTCCAGAGGATGAGTTGGCTGTCTCGTTCCATGCTGTGACTGTGCATCTCTCTCTCTCTCTCTCCCCCCTCTCAATGCATGAATGAGCAGAGGAATAAGCTCCATGCCTAATTTACAGATGATTTCTCCCATTAATCTGCAGTCTGCAGATGTTGTTAATTTATTTTACTCTTCTAACCTCCTGTTGTCGCAGCTGTTGGAGGTTGGAAAGGGTAACTTTGTGTGTATCTCTGTGTGTGCATGCATGTGTATGTGTGTGTTTACAGTGCATATGTAAGGTCTATATGAGCATATGTAGGCGTGTGTGTATGTATGTATGTGTGTGTGTGCACGTGAATGCTGCAAAGGAACAGGTGGAGCCCGAAGTGAGACATGCACAGCAAGCAAAGCCAGTTACATCCCTCTGAACTGCTGCCACCACAGGACGTGACCAGACTCTGTCTCGGGCCAAATCCTACACATCCTCCACACAACTATGAGAGGATGTGGATTTGTGTTTGTGTGCGTGCCATGCACAGCTGTAGTGAGCAGCAGGGTGACTCATGACCTCGCCTTTTTGACTTGATAAATACGATCGAATGTCCTCCCTGAATTCAAAGATAAAAAATGATGCTGTAAAGAAGTCGTGCCTCCATTTATTCCTGGCTCCTGAGGCAATCATTCATTCTTTCTGAGCACGACTGCTCATTAACAGAAACAGCACATTCAGTCATTTTATTACAGTCGTTTTGGGACAAACTGAGCAGAGGACTGAGCAGGTGAGAGGTGTTATGTTAGTGGTTCAGGAAGTTTCTAACGGACACCTTTGGATTATATGACATGAGTTTCACCTGACCTCCATTGCTCTTTTTCTGTATGATGAATGTACAGACAGTCTTTAAAGCCAAGGGTACGAGTGGTCTCACTTTGCTTACAAGAGATCTAATAGTTTGAGGGGTTTAAGGTCACTGTGACCTCACAAAACAGATTTTTTGGTCTTGTTAATGTAACATCTCGGCGACATTTTGAGGGTTTTCCTTCACATTTATCACAATATCCACCTGGATTGGATAGATTTGTCGACGAAATGTCACTATGATTTTGATAAACCATAACACCTCTAAAACAGATTATTGTATTACTATTGTAAACATAGTTATTGGTATTTTTTCTAGCCCGTAAGCGAACATATGCACAGAGTGGCTATGTGTGTACCTGCCTTCACTAGTGTAATTCTCTTTTAATTCAGTCGATATGATTAAATGGAGAGAGGAAGGACCACACAGCCATGTTCTCATGCACTTCATTCAGTTTCATTTCTAGTTTCTCTGATCACTCTCTTTGTAGTCTTGAAGTGAGAAACTCTTGAGGAGAAGCACTTCAGAGAACTTTCTCTCTCATCTCCATGGTTGTTGCCAAAGTCGAAATAACATTATTACACTTATTCGTCAAAATGAGCTGGACGAACCTGATGCATTCCCCCGTGTGGTGGCATTTTGAAAAACAAAAACTCACATACTTGCATACACAAACCTCACACATACGCAGTCACTGATCCCTTTGTAAGCCTTCCTGACCTCCAAAACTGAAAGGTTAAGAGCTAATCATATTGATAACTCATTGGTGCTATTGATCCTGCTCAGGAGTTAATTGGGTATTTCTCATTTAAGTTAACGTTAATTAACTGCATTAGAAGTATTAGAGGCCTAAGCAGTGGTGAAAACCTCCTCGTTACCTCCACAGACACCCACAGCAAGTCTGTCAAGGTGCGACAGTAGGGCCTCGATGGGTCAAGCCTCTTTTTATCATCACAAGCAACACTGCGTGTTTGTTATCAAACGAGGCGACGTGAGCTCAGCTGAAGTGTGTCAGGACATCTTCTAAACGTACGCTAATTAGACTCCATGACTGACACAAGGAGAACAGCGCACGGCTTCATCTCACAGCAGGCATCATGAAGGAGAGAGATGCGTTGATAATTATGCTGCTCTTACCTTAGCTGAATTTCTGCATGCACGGTGTTTGTTTCGACTGACCACAGTGTGTGTCCATGGCTTCGCTGCCCTCACAGCCTGTCCTCCCTCAGCGCTGTCATTAGCATGAAAAGCTTGCAGGCTGCCTGCAGGGCCAGGTTAGCCCCAAGATCACTTTAATTCCTGCAATAAAATTACAGAAAATAGTCAAAAAATCTGATATCGCCCAATGCTGCCGTGTCTTTCATACATGGCTTGTTGAGATTTTTACTTTCTTCTCTGACTCACCGCAGGGGTTTTTCTCAGGCTCAGTAAACAATGGAGCAAGAAATAAATCTGGCAAAAATTTAAAAGGACCGTTGGTGATTACGTGGCTGTTATTGAAACGGCTGAGTGACTTCACCTGCAGAAGAACACAGATGGTTGTGTTGCTGTCACGCAGCTCTTCAAACAGTGTGTCTCCGTCATACAGTGTTTCACACCAATTGCAGAACCCACTGCGGGGCAGACGCCCGAGGCAAATAAACGGAAACATGACAGAAACTACATGAGCTAAAACTGCCACAAAAAAACCCCCAAAAAACACACAAACAGTTGCCATGCTATCACAGCCCACAGAGACAGTGAGTCTGGAGGTGGGTGTTACCTGGCAGTGAGCTGGGTGGCAGCAGTGGC
>OMNW01008897.1:13481-24543 GCA_900303245.1 Selene dorsalis
ACCCTCCTCGCCATATCTCCCCACCTTTCCCCTCAGCCTCCCCACCTCCCCCTCTCTCACACTCCATCACCAGCTTCTTATCTGCCTCTCTCTCTGCATTTGCATCACCCTCACTTTTCCCTCTCCCTTCCACTAACTCTTTGCCAACACGAACTCACTTTCTCTCTCTCTCTCTTCTTCTCTCTCTCTCTCTCTCTCTCTCTCTCTCCAGTCTGTGTGGGTCTCTCTCTTTCCCTGCGTCCCTCTGAGGCATGTTTAATTAAGCGTAGGGCTATGTGTCAGAGAGAGAAAGGGAGAGAACTAATGCTATCTGGAGCACCAGGCTAGACTAGGCAGAGTCTCCTCCTCCTCTCCTCCTATTTTGTCTTCTCCTCCTCTGCCTCCCCCTCCTCCCTTTGGCCTCGGCCAACCATAATTACCCTGCTCATTAGCAGAGGGGAGAGGTGGGGGAGAGGGGGAGCCAACCTGGGAGAGAGGGAGGACAAAAGGAGAGGAACAAAGGAGCAGGGGAGGACAGGTGAGAAGGTAGGAGGAACACTTAAGATTGTCCTTTATGGCTACATGGAGTAATGGGGGACTGGGGTATTGTGAGTGAAGTTGCAAACTTTTTTGGATTTAGTTGAGTGAGTTGTTTATGTACAGGTATGCAAAATATTACTTAAGAAAGTAGGTCACATGTTGTCATGGGACATTGATGGTGTGCATCTGCAGGAGACAATGCATGCGTGTCTTTAAGATATATGAACCAGAAGTGTCACTGTGTTTAGTTATGCATATGGTCCCTTAGTTTTTCTGGATGTCCATCAAAGAAAATAACCTTTGAGACTGAAAAATAAAACCAACATGGAAGTGAAAAACTGCAGTTCCTCTAATGGCCACTTGAGGCTGCCTCCAAAAAAACGTGTCAGTCCCCATAAACCACCATGTCATGACCAAAAGTACAGAAATGAACATGTTTACAGCCTGATTTCCTCTGTACGGGGGGAATTAATTATACAGTGTAACCCACTCATTTAAATCTTTTTAAAGCTTAAACTTTTACATCACCGAGGGCATCCCACTTTGAGTGATGCTATGCTTGCCACAAGTCGGTGGCATGCACACACCCCCTTCTCTTTGCCAGCTTTAGGATTAGCCGTAAGTTAGGCACAGTCGGATTCTGGCAAGATGGCGAAGGCAGAACAGTTTGAGCCTCAAAACCACTCTCCAGAAACATGTGGGTGATTTCACCATGGTTACACCCATCTTTATTTACAGCCCATGGTGTCCATATTGGCTAATACTTCCTGTTAGAAATTGGTTGATGCGTGATTTGATTTTGTCAAATAATAATGATTACTTAAAAATCTTCCAGCGTAGCAGCTCGAAATTTGAGCAGGCTATAAAGACGATTATTAGTTTACATCAAATCGCTTCTCTTATATCATTCTGTGCAACTTTTTGAGTCCTTCAGAAATCCCACACAAAGTGAACGCATGCAAGTTTGCAAGAAGTAATGCTCACCTCCCAGCTGCTTGTCAACATGCAGTTAGCAGAGAGTAAGATTAGACTTAGAGAGAAGTGTCTGCAATAAAAGGGACACAGAAAAGTAGGAGCGCACCTCTTTCACATCATGCGTCATTTTCACGTGGCTTTGCAGACGTGTTACAGAGCAGAGTCCTGGCTGGTGTCAGGTGTGTTGATGCACAGACCTTACAAGCTCACTCTCTTGTTTGTCCAGGCACTGATCCAAGAGAGCAAGTTCATCTGGCCCACATGATGGGAGCTCTTTGTCTGTTTGGCCTCCTGTGTGCAAATTGATTTTAGGTCATGGGATTACTTTTCTCCCTATTTCTTTTCGATATTACCGCAAGAAAGACAACTTTATTCACAAAGTGCATCGCTTAAATGCATCTTCAGATCGGAGACCTCAAGTTCTCCTGCTCTTTTCGATTCATTTTCATTTGTCATTGAGGGACAATGACAGGAAAACAATGTAAAATTTAAAATATTATGTGTCAAAATGTGTTCAAAGTAAGCTCGGCATAACTCAGCGGAGTCTTGTAATGTGTCTCTCTTTTATCTGGGGGAAAGAACGCTGCTCCTATTTTCTCCTCCCGTTTTTTTTCTCATTTATTACCAGGCATGTATCATCTCATGTCAGCCTCAGCTCTCTCTGCACCTTCCTCTCTGCTTTCTGCTCTCTCGCTCTCTCCCCCCTGAGCACTTTCCTCCTGCTCCCCTTTCTGTCCCTCGGCTCTACCCTATACAGTTTTTGTAGTCTTTATTAAAATTCTCTGGTTCAAATCAGCCTCATAATAATGGTAAGTAAAATAACATTCAGCTCTTGTCAGTTCTCAATCCTCTGCAGAGGCAAACAGATTTAATTTCATCCCTCTGGTTGTGCGCCCAATTTTCACTCCTAGAAGTTACACTTTGGCTGACCTCTTTGATGTGGGAGAACATTTTGAGCAACAGAGGGTTGCTTTTGAAGAACATTTATCTATATGTTTTTCCCCTCAGTAGTTGACAACATAGTTAACACCTTGGCAATTCAGCTCACATTATCCTCGAAAACCAGAGTTCTTACACACCTCAAAAATCAAACATTTTTTTTAAGGAAAGTAAATGCTCCAATATTAAAATGATATATAAAAAAACAATGTCTGGAACTCTTCTAAAGAAAGATATAAACATCATAAATCAGACTAGAAAACCCAAAATCATAACATCAGCTAGTGCATCAGCTCATTGCATGTCCTCTACTTATGTGTAACTATAAGAATGATCAATGTGTTCACTTATTGGCTACCAATACGGAGTCAAAAATCCAAACTACAAGTCAGAACCCAGTCAAACCCAGGGGACCCAAAAGCTGTGTGTGTGTGTGTGCATGTGTCGGTTATATGCACATAATTTGATATATTGAAAATCTTTATAGGAGCTCACAACATAAAGGTCAAAGGTACTCTATTGACCAAAGTGGGTTTGGATTTATGAAGTCAATTTGTGGACTTGTGGAGAGGAGCATCATTAGTGACCATGCAACATCACAAACTATAACCAAACTCTACAGATTTCTTGAGAACCAAGGCAGCGTTTCTGAGACAGTGGTGTATTTTTATACCGATGACTCAACGGTATGTATTTGCAGAGATGGCTGAAGTAGAGGCTAGCCTGAACAGGAATATCCATTGCATAAATATGTATTGGTCCCCCCATGAGCAATGTCATAAGAGACACTCCGGACGACTCCAAATGCACCTACACCCTCCTGGTTATGCCGGATTTAAACAGAGCTTCTGTTATCATATGTTTGTTTAGCCAGATGGTCACTTTTTCTTAATCAAAAGAAAAAAAAACACAAACACAAACCTGCCCCTACAAATTTTGCATGCACATTCAAAAATCCAGCAGAAAAATGCTCTGAACAACCCTGCGTTTTTATTTCTATGATCCTGCCCTAAATGCATATGCATAAAGGAGAAAGGTACAATTTACTGATTACATGCAAGGTGGGCTTTCCGATGACAAGCAAACTGCTCTTCCAGGCCAGTGAGCTTGTTTGATAAATAGCATGCATGTCTCCAGGCGCAGAATACATTTGAAACAAGGTACAAAAGCCTCAGTAAATCTGTCCCTCTGTGTCTGTTTATCAGACACAGTCAGTCCTGAATGGTGACTTCTGACTGGCATTTACTCCTCTAACTCTACCCAAGAGTTGACTGATAGTTAAATTTTTGCTGCCCAAACCGGCTGGAAATAATTGTCTCACATCGGCGCTGAGGCCGTGTGTGGGCAAACTAGATAACACTGCATTAATGTGTTGAAATAGATTGTGAGGGAGAGAAAGGGGAAAGGGAGCTCATGGGTAGTTTTTTTTTTTTTTCTGCTCCCTTGTGTCCTTCAGTGGTTCAGTACAATCAGTAGCTTCCCTTTGTTCTGTGTCCTTTATATCATCTAGGAATGCTGTTTTTGCCATTATATAGGAAGCTCTCATGATTAGGGTTGAGTGGTTTAACATTAATAAGTCACACAGTGTTTAATAGTGACTATAACTACCACAGTACTAAAAGATAATTACTTCACTTTAAGTTATACTAGTTATACTTTGAATATAACGATTACCACGTCTTCACGATCACGTCTGTTAAGCTGAAGCCACCTAACAGAATAAATCTTCACGTCTACCTGATGATTTATTCTCATCCTGATTAATTATTACTCTGTCAGTTGATGTGAATGTACATGGTCCTGTTGTAGCCTGGATGAGAAATTGCAGAAAAGTTGTCTCGCTCCTGGAGAGAGTATTCCCAGCGTTTTGATTTTATTGAGCAATAGGAAGGACATAAATCTCCTGCACCACTTAACACAGAGAAAATATAATTTGCAGGGTTTTTCTTGAGAGGTAGCAGAGCTGTAATATAGAGAAAAAGTAATACATGTGTGGCTCATGTGACATATATGTGTAAATCACTGTTCCACCAACTGTATTATATACTGTGCTTAAAAGGATTACACTAGTACTTGTATCACAGAGCTCTGTGCTATTAACCTTTCCTCTCCAGGTTTCCTTTAATAAGGGCAAAGTGGGTGTCCCTCAGCAAAGAAGAGCCAATGTTGCAGCGTTTTCAGCCATTGTGATTTTAATTAGAGGAATTTGGCTGCAGTCGACATCATCAGATCCTCTCATTTGTAATCTGAGTGAGTTGGCCGGGGTTGACGAGCTGACGTCCAAGACTCAATCGGACTCTTTAACCTCCTCTGAGTGGACAGATTTTGTTCGACTCACAATCTGAGGCAAACGCTCTGCTGCAGGAGGAAACCAGGGAAATGTAACATGACACCACAACAATTTTAAAAGACGTCTCCTGGACATTCAAATTTTGCCAAGAATCTCAGTCATTTTGTGACCTCAATCTGGTCTCAAGGGTTTTTTTTCTATATGTTCTCAATATTTAAAAGGTTACATAGTTTGAAAGTAAAGTTTACTCCCTGTCGCTCAACAGATTATTCAAGAAAAGGTTCCAGTCAGTGCGTTTGAGCTAAAGATAAAATGACTGTTCTTGCTGTGCGCTCTGTAACCATCATACATCTAGTCTCTTCCAGCTGTTCACAAGGCGGGGCGTCAGTCAGTGCCACAGGGGGGGCCGCAGCGCTCCGTGCCTGGGCGTGCCATCTCAGGCGAGTGGCAGGCTTTCACCACGTGGACCACCTCTACTTTATTAGATTAGACTCTGGCCCTCCTCGGGTTTGTAATTGCATTTGCCTGATGCTGTGTATTTAAGAATAGAACGGCCACGGTCCCCCTTGGCCCTCCCCTACCTGATTTCCCAGCTGCCTCCAGGGGGAGCAGACCAGCCCCAGGATAAGAAGTCGTCATGACAACCAGAAGGCAACTGGTGAGAAGAGAGGATGGAAGGACCCTGCTGTAGTCCTCCCGTGTCTCTCTGTGACTTTGCACTTTCTTCCCTGCTGGATTTCTTTTTTGTTATTCACTGTTTCATGAGGCAATTCATTTTGGTTCATCCTTTGTTCTTGTTCTGAGAGGGACAAAAAAAAAAAAAAAACAGCAAATGTTTCTTTGTGCTGCGTCTCTCTGGGAGGGGGAAATGAAGGGCTGTCAAACAGCGACTCATATTTCATCCTGTCCATAATTTATGGAGAGACTAGGTTTAGGAAGGGACATTAGGCTAACATGGGGGGATGCTTGTTAGAAGCATCCCCCATGAGTCATGAGCAACTGGAGGGGGGTACAAATCGATGGTGACACATGTTTCTGTTAGCGACACGATGCACTTGATGCTATTTTCCCGTCTTAAGTATTTGCAGATAAGCTCCCATTAAGTATCGTTACATGTCAGTGACGCTTTGTGGCAATGTTCAGTGGCTTGTCAGAGAGGGTTTCCTGCTAGCATGCTAGCAGCTGTAGCCCGTGTGACTGTGTGAGATGTTGAAAGAGACCCACTGCAGCAGGGATGTAGCTTTAGTGAGACAGCAGGCTGTATATGGTGTGGGCCAGTGACATTCTTTTGAACTGGGAGTTGCACCGGGCCAGGGGTAGTATATCATAAAACACAACCTCTGTGCTAATCACAAATTACAGCCTGCCTCTCCTCCAGTCCTCATCCAGCCTTCTCCACAGGGAAGCCAGGGCCAAGGAGAAGAATACTAGCTCCTGCCAAGTGCTCACCACTCCCCAATACAAGGTGCTTATAAATCGGCATCCTCACAGATAGGTCAAGGTTTTGATTTGGTCGTGACCTTAGTTCATAAATCTGAATGATGTAGGGGCCTTGGTTAAAAGGCTGCTGGATCAACTCTCAGATGGGACACCCCTCCCTCGCTTTCCGACTCTTTCTCTCTCGCTCAGACTCTCCCTCCTCTTCCATCTCTCCACACCTCACGTCCCTTTTTCAGTCCCCGCAGCAGCAGTCTCAAGTCCCCCGAGCCTTTATAACAGGCAGAGAGAGAGAGAGGGAGGGAGAGAGAGATAGCGAGGGGGTGAAACAGGCAATCAATAAATCAATATGTTTTGCGCCACTAAGCTAGGGTAAGCTCACTCTTTCAAACCTGCGCTTGCATGTACGCACACACACACACACACACACACATACACTCACTCGACCATCCCAGCAAATTTCTTTCAACACACACACAAACAAATGAAGGCTCAGGACAGAATGTCCCTTGCCAAAAGACATTTTGTTGTTTTAGGGACTTTCTTTTTTTCTCATTCTATTTCCTGTTTTGGGTCATTAAGCCATTGATTTTTGTTTCAACGGGTAAGTGGTGGTGGGGACCCCCTGGGAGCCGGCTGAAAACCTCAACAGAGTGGCCCCAGCAGGAGTTTCTCTAGTTGTGACAGGCTGCTCCCAAGGGCCAGTGGGCCCTCTTAACTCTGCAGGGGGAGAAACTGTCGCCTGAAATCAGTCACTCTGCCTCAGCATTCCCAGGCACTCCGCCATGAGCGTATTCACTCGGATATCTATAGATTTCTTTCTTGTTAAATGTCTTTGCAAGCGCTGGACGTACAAACTTGTGCATTTAGCGATAGATTTGGATTCTGGTCCTCGCAGAAATACTTGGGAGTGTACAATTGATCAGTTCTGTTTATGGATTTTAAAGGATGTGAAAAGCTGGCTGCTGCTTCTGCTTTCTTATCAGTATGCCCAATATTTTTAGGTCTGTGGCAGCAGTGAGGGCAGATGAAAAAGCTGGAGAGCTACAGTGAGATACAGTAGCAACTCTGGCAGACCAAGATTCAGTTGGCCAACAGCCAGCAAGATATTACAGTCAGATATATAGTAACACAGATGGATGCACTCAGCCTAAAGAGGCTGACATATTGGCCGGCGCTGTCATAAGAATGACATAATACCTATCCTGACAGGAATTGAAAATAAAGGCCGCTCCACCGCAGAGTTGCATAAGCACTTTAACTTTAGCTCATGCAACGTAAAACATTACCCCTGACATATGGGATATCCCCAGGGAAGTTTTCAAAGTGGTTGGATGTTAAAGGTGGAGGTCTGACAACTGGAAGTGGTCCCCTAACGTGGCGGAAGATGTAACTCTTGATTTCAGCACTCACAACAGAAGTATCCACAGTAGTCGTTCGTTGATATGCACCTCAGTTAATGGATCTGAACTCTCCCTCGGAAAATGCAGGGAAACATATCCAGCCTGACAACCCACAGAAAATGCAAAAATATTCAAATGTGTAGAAAGCTGGGATGATGTATGCATTTTTTATAAATTCCAAAATTGTTATATGGCTCAGATAGAAATTAATTATACCAGTGGCATACTCTACAGATGGTCTTTTTAAAACACTGCTACTTGTATTTGAAATTAAAGGCGTGCCAGATTTACACTGTTGAATCATTACGGCCACATGTATCCCTGAGGTGATTGGACCACCTACTCTGATGCATCTTGGGTGCATTTACACATACATACCCTTGAATGTGGATAAGCTCACTCTGGATAAAATCCAAGTTGATTCGAGTCTTTTTGTGCCAGATGTAAAGGGGGTCTGTTTCACAAGACAAGATAAATATGAAAAACTGCAGTGTTTTGGCACCATTCCTGCAAAGTACATCAAAGCATAGGGCTCAAATTAATACCAGGGGAGAATGGCAGAAGCTGCTCTGCTGAGAAACACATAACTGTGATGCTGTGCAGTGGGGGAACGGTTAAATTACGGACATTTTAAAGTCAGACTGTGTAGTTTTGCGAGAAGAAATGGCATAATCTCCTGCTTAGAAACGAAAAGTTGAATTCCTGAGCAAATAACATACATCGTGGCTCATTTCCATACACACTCTGGGGTTTTGCTCCTCTTCTTCTTACTTGGTCTGGAATGACAGTTGGCTCGGTGGATAATATAAGATAATGGTAGCAGAAGTTTGGCGATGAGCCAGTTTGCCAATTTATTCTGTGTGTTTTAGCGTGTAACACATTAGTACGACTTCTTCACAAAAGTCGAATCACATGCTAACATGCTAACACCAGCAATATGTAATGTGACTGATGTACAAACATGTTCTCAGACAATTAAAGCTAATCAGCAATGGCCTGATGGTGCTGAAGTTTGCTAACATGGCTAGCTACCATTTGGACATAATAAATCAGCACTTTTTATGTGCATGAATAGCAATGTGGTGTTTCTCCTTTTAAAATTTAGTCTACTTATGATGCCTTCAAAGACCCAGACCTTAAAACCCTGGTTTTCCATGACACATGAAAGTGAGGCGATATGAGGCAAAAACCACAATACGCAAAAAGTTATAAAAATCTCCTTGACAATACAACCCTGCTGTTTTCCTCTGCTCCACATTCACACCCTCTCCTCGTCTTCCAGTCCAAGTCTCCCTCTGTTCGAGAGGAAAGGCACCTGGAGATACTTTACAGGTTCAATTTAAAGGAACTTTTCCTCCATCAATAATGAAATCGTATTCCCCTCTCTTCCCTTCTCTCTCTCTCTCACCTCCTGCTAGATTACTGTTCCTTGAAACTCTCTCTCTCTCTCTCTCTCTCTCTCACACTTAAGCCGTTTTCGCAAATGAACTTGCCCTTTCACACACACAGCATTCACCCAGAGATTTTCCATGTGAGACGTGTTCTCACCTACTGGAAGTACTGTGTTTAGTTTAGGTGAGGGGTGGTGCCTGGGGAGAGAGCACAGGAGGCAGAGCAGACACGTCATCAACACGCCCACTCGCTCGCTGTAAAATCTCCAGACAATGGCCTGCTCTATTCATGCATGGGCTCAATTGGAAATTATTGGACGTTATTATAGTAGGGAGCAGGCAGGGCAAAGTCCACTTAATGTCTGGTTCAAATGATTTTCCATTCACACATACAGATCCTCTGAGCAGTGTCGAGAAAAGTTCAGGGTTGCAAACGGCTGTGTGAATGCAGCTTAAGTCTCTCAACTCTCTTCCTCTCATCCTGAGCTAAACATTCATTTTTTTGCAGGAGGAAAGAAACAGAGGACGAATAGGGAAGGCGGGGGATGACAAATGAAACAGATGTAAATGAAGAGCGCAGAGAGAAGAAGTGCATTTTACTGACAATGTAAAACAGCGTCAAAGGAGAAAAATGTGAACAAACTGTGGCTCACGTTACAACCAGAGTTCAATTTCTTTTTCAGAGCCGTATTAATTTAAACGGTGGTTCGTCTTCCTTTTAAAATCTCCTCTTGGCTTTTTTTCTCGTATGTGGCATTACACAGGGAGCGAGCTCTGACATTATGACAGTTCAGTGAAGAGCTGAAGCCATCAGCGCGAATATGGGAATGAATATAGAGTAATAAAAGACAAAGATGAGAGACAGATTGACATTTTGGCTGTTGCGTCCTTGGTGCATGACAAAGACAAAAGATCCGTTCTTTCCGCCCTGTGTGTGTGTTTTGTTGTTGACATAGTGTGTGTGCGTGTGCAATCCTTCTGTGTGTGTGTAGGCAGGCTGGTACACCACATGCAAATAACAGTGCTTGCGTGTGCGAATGTGTATACTGCATGCAATCACGTGCATGTGCATATTTTTGACTCTTAAGTGTGTGGGAGTGAGAGAACATTCACATCGCCCACCTGGGCTCTAGCTGGGAGCCAGCAGAGCTGTCTTACTGAAAAACTCCCTGTTGTTTCTTTGGCTGAGCCTAACAGGCAGATTTGACTGTATCACTTCCTCCTTACTCCTCCTCCTCCTCCACTCTTAACTCCTCTCTTCTCCCTCGATCTGCTCTGCCCCTCTCTTCCCAACACTCATCTCTTTCTCTCCTCTTCCTCTCTTCCTGTCTTTTCTATATTTAATCAGTCAGGGAGTGTGGAATTAGTGATTATTTGATGGAAATATGCAGGCAGGAGAAGGCGTGTGCGCGTATGTGAGAAAAAGAGAGAGGAGCTGATCTCTCACTTATCTGTCTGGATCTCCTCCTGTCATTTCAGAGTTTAGAGAGAGCAGAGGAGGATAGAGGTTAATGAATTGCATAATAGGCCTTGCAGGGTTTTGGTTGTACACTATAGACATGCATTATATCTCTGTGCAAATCCCTGCTTCGCACTCTCTCTCTCTTCTTGTGTTTGCGTCATTCCTTTATGTCAGTCTTGCCTTTTTCTCTTTAGTCAGGCTACGTTCACACTAAGGCTGTGTTCAGGCCTACATGAAACAAGTCCACTTATTTATATCAATAAGAGCGCTGCAGTGAGGCACCTGCAGTGATGCCAGCGCAGAGGACTCCACTTTTGCCACAATACACAATGCAACACCATCAGGAACTCACGATCTGTTGAATGTCACGAAAACATGAATTCCTGTCTCAGCTCGGCCGTACCAGTGCTGTTTTCGGTCTGGATGCGTCGTGTGCAACCTCCACTTTAACAAAAACTATGTGCACCCATGGTAACGTTTCAACACCTGAACGAACAGGAACAATTGATTGGCACAGTTCAACATTGTCTCCACTGGTTATAGAAATAGTGCAACATGCTGCTGAGAGTTCAATGAAAGGATCGTTGCCACTCACACATCACCAGCCGCCAGTTAGCTTAGCTTCGTATAACAGCTGTTAACGGGG
>OMNW01008901.1:0-20134 GCA_900303245.1 Selene dorsalis
TCAATAAACAATCCCGAGCTTTCACTGCGCCGGGAGCACGCGCTGGGCTCATTTACATTCCAATGTCTCTAACTTGAAGGCCTATTGGTCGATTCAAACGGCCTGCAACCGTGCGAAAAGAAAGAAAGGAGGGGAAAAAAGACAGAGAAGGAAGAGAAAAAAAGAAGAGAGAATGAAAAAGTGAATGGTTTGGTTCTTTGAAATGCCTTTTGAATTTGACAATGTACCCCTGGCAAGTCTTCAAATTATCAGTCTTCCCCCCTCGGCCATCTTTCTCCTCTGGCTCTTTACAATCACAAATACCAAGGACGCTCTCTCTTGTATCCAGGCTACAGCTTTACACGACTAAATAAATTGCAAGCGTGTCTCTGAGCACAATAATTGGCAATTATAAAAGCTCGCGCATGGGGACGAGCGTCACTGTAAAGATTATAGGCTAAACATCGTGGAGGCGCATACAGCAGGTAGCTCTCACCTCTGCGCCCCGCAGGTCCACTCTGTGTTGGCACATGTCTGACGGGTTATCTCGGTAAAGTCTTGTTTAATCCTGCAGAGAACTTATTCTCATGTATGAGCGGAAACATTTTTGTTTTGGATGTAGCTATTTGTTCTCTTTTTGCTGTGCACGCGCTGTTCAGTGCATTTCAGCACCACATCTAAACGGACAGTTAAACGCAACACCTTCCTTCTCTAGTTTTGCATTGTAGTCGCATCGTTTGTTTGTTTGTTTTTTTCCAGTAGTTTATTTTCATTCAGATTTGGTTTAATGGGGTAAAAGCTGCTCCAGATGCGTTTTGCTTGAGGAAGAATCTCATTACCGACAAACTCCGGCAAAGCAATGAAGTGTGTTGAGACGCAGTAAGTCAGTCGCCTATACCCTATATGATACAAATGGGACACGAGCGACCTCTGGTGGCGGCGGGGGGAAAAACAACTACTCAAGTTTTGTACTTTGTTCTGGGTTGTCTTTAGTCATGGAGTGGTTAGACATCTCTTCCTCTTGGGAGACTGAAACTGATCTTATCAATCATAAAGGCATGTATGAGTCTAACAAGACACAATCAATTCATATAAACAAGCTAGGGAGCAAAATTAAAGAAACAACTTTCACATTCACACCTTGACACCCTCAGTGCTCACAACAGCATCAAGAATCAGTGATTATGAAACTCCTACTGTTAAACACTGTTAATCATTCATCTTAACAGCTTCACCAAGTTTTTTAGACCAATGTAGAAAACATGTACAGTCACTCCAGTTTGTGATCAACTGTACACCAGTGTAACATTCATCAGCTGTGGTTTCTCTAAGCCTGATGCAGCATGTGAAACTTTTGTGTCATAATCATGAATATACCCGATCATTCTCCTGATTCTGAAGGTTTCTTTCAACTGAAATGAAGGAAGTTTGTATTAGTTTTAATATTACTTACTTTATTTCTAAGCTCTATGAGTGAGAAACAGTCTCCTCAGTTCTCCATTATCTTTTTTTTCCATCATAGCTGAGGGGTGAATGATACATATTTTGACTTCCTGCTGTAAGGGAGGAAGGTTTTCTCATATATGTGTTGAGTATTGTCAAAAAAAATCACACAAGATCAAAGATAAACTTTGCTTTGTGCGCTTTTTATGCTTTGTGTGGCAATTCCCACTTTCATCCTCATCATTTGCCCTTCTGCCTTCACCTCTGTCTGTCCTTCAACTGTCAACAGCAGAGGGCGCTGAGAGCAAACACTACGAATCAGTTCATGCTGCTTCTCATATCCAAATGGCATTTTGTCCTGATGCTCCATCTGAGGATAATTAGGCACTGTTTTTTTGTCATGATTACCATTGGAAATGTTGAATCACACAACTGGTTTAATGTATCTTTAGTCATGCAGGGATTTTGTGACTGTAGGCTATCAGTGAAGTGCTTTCTTTTTTGACTACTTGTTTGAACCTGCAGTACATTTATTTACTTCCCAATACTGCTCTTAAATGTCAGACGTTGTGAAATTTAGAACAGGCTGGTGCATTTTGTAGCAAAAGCCAATTAAAAACAAAGAGATTTCTGTGGGTTGTCACAGAGATAGTGAAAAATGGACAAGGGGAAGGACACCTAACAGATAATGTCTTACAAGTATATAATATGATATAACGTGCTACAATACAGCCCTGATGACTAAGACATTAATTTTCAGATCAACAAATACTGTCTACCTCCAAGTCTCACTTCCACACGTAGGCACACACACATACTTAGTTGACACTCAAGGGTGCGGCTGCTTATCACAACCACGTATTGCATTCTTCAAAGTACATTGAAACTCCAGAGCCATAATAACAACACCCATCTTGTCCAAAATCTTTTTTTTTTTTCTTAATAATATCACAATTCATCAAATTCCATACATGTGGGTAGGAGGGAGTTAGGAATGAGGATGTAAAATCTAGGATTAAAACAAAATGTTCTGTACTGCTGTTTGACTTCTTAGACAAGCTGGATAATATTACCTTTGCACCTATGTGTGAAAAAGGATGTAAATCTTTTTTGTGGTTGTTCAATAACCAGGGTATATCCTTCCTAGTAGCAGCTATGGGGCCTGCATGGCTGTCTATAATAACAGAGCAGTACTGCGAATGCCAGGGAAGAGGGAAGTGCTCCATCAAAGTTTGTATCACTTCGCCTTTCCAGACACATGTGCTGGACTGTAGGCCTGTGTTTTAACAGTTGCATACTGATACATACGCAATGGTTTATCACAAGCATATTCTGTGGTCACCACACAGTGTTACTAAGAGTTGTGCTTGCCTCTGTGATGAAGTTGTGAAAAAAAAACAATGGTGGAAAGAAGAAGTGGGGCCTTTTTTGTGATATAAGCTAAAATTGGTGTTATTTAGATCAGGGGATCCCCACTGCACTCTCATTAGCTATCTGTCTATGATAGTTCATTCTTATTTGAAAGTAACACAGCTCAACACCTGTAGCTTGTGGAAGTCCCACAAAACACATGAATATACCACATCTTTGTCACAAAATGCCACCACGTGCCTAAAATACGCTGGAACTGGGTGGTTTCATGACACGATATTTCTGTAAAGGCAGCCAACAACAGGTCAGAACAGGTGGGGCAACTTCTGCTGAGCCACATGTCTGTTGTTATCTGAACTGCCTCCAATCTTATCATCCATAGATATGTATTTCAATGTAAGAATAAAATGGCACGTTGTAATATTAGAAACTGTAATTTGCATAAAAACACTTATAGCTCATGTTTCATGGAGCACACAAAGCAAATATTATATTCAAAGTTATAATGTTATTCTGAGGTTGAAACTGGGATGTCAATTCAACTTTCTAGTTTAATTATATTGCATTACAATATAGCCTTCATGCATGCTGCATTAATGTGATATGGCTAGGTGTAGGATATCTGTGTATTTAGATACCTGTTTATACTCACTAGTGAAACTGGAGTGTCCTCTAGGTGTTTTACATCATATCACATGTTGTTCCAGTCTCATGAAACTATGTTGTGTGATATATTAAAGCCCTCTTTTTTATGGATGCAATGTGTTTTCAAATGTCTTTCTTATATAAATTATATAATGCGTCAAAACTCTGCTTCACTTTTTGTATTGTCTTGACATTTTTCAGGTCCTCTCTGAAATCAGTGAATGTAACATGAAACTATTGGGTGCTGGTTTAACCGGTTTGCAAACATACAGCAGCCTAATTGTACTGTCGACTACGTGTGTCGTCACTCTCCAGAAATAAACAACTGCCTCCAGTAAAGTCCCTGTCTACTTCATCAGAATCAGGCGAATTCGGGTGCAGCAATAACGCGTGGGCGAGTGCACCTTAATGGCAGTGGAGAATGGAGATGATGAAACGCGAGTGACGTGGTAGATGCAAGATGGACGAGGATGATGAAGTAGCTACACACCCCGGTAAAAAACAACTTTCTGTTTCTCTCCCTAATCTTCCGGTGAGAGAAATTCCGTCCGTCTCACTAAGGCCAGCCTACCGAGACACCCTCTGCATCCGGCCCGCAGAGGCCCTCCGAGCGAGGACGCTGTGGTCCTGCCCACCCGTGAATCAAAGCTACCCATTCGTGCCAATTGAAATGCCACACGGTGTCGAGCCCTCCCATGACTCGCCCCGCCCCTCCGAAAACGTCACATTACGAATTTCCGTTATAAAAATGCTGGGAGGGAGCTCCAGAGGAACTCGATCAACAGCTCTGCGAGGAGTGAGACTTCAGCTAAGAGATGCAAAGGTAGGGAGAAACACCATCTCTTTTCTTTCTCACTCCCCTGCACATGTACTAGATTATCAGTATGATTCTTTGTTTTGTTTTATTGGGAGTGGTGAACATGAACTGTGAAGGAAGTTAGTTTACTGTAAAAACCTGCTGTGTGTGTGTGAGTGTGTGTTGATTTATGCATCTCTTTTTTTCTACAATGTACTGCATCGAGTATGTTGCCAGATTGGAGCCATGACATTATGGGGATTACAGGCTTTGTCTTTCTAAATGTCTGCATGAAGATAGAAAAAAAAGCACTGGAGGAGTTGTTTTCAACTTTCAACAAAGTCCATGTCTCATCTTTGTGTGAATTTTTTTCTCCTCATTTCCTCCCCCCCTCCCTTCTTGTTTCCTCATATTTCATCTCAGCCCTCCAAAGCCCCAGTTTGCGAGCTGGCTCATAGAGCAGGTGGAGACGGGCCAGTACATGGGCCTGCGCTATGTGGGTCAAAACAAGTTCAGAGTTCCCTGGAAGCACAACTCCCGAAAGGACTGCAAAGATGAGGACAGTAAAATATTCCGGGTAGGTTTATTGGCCTCTGTTGGACTGATCACTGCAGTTATGGCATCATCTGGGAAAGTGTGATAAGATAAAAATGTTAATGACTTTGTTGACATCTGTCTAATACGGATTACATGATACATTTTGTGTCACGAACACATTATAGTAAGTCTGTATATAAAAGAAAAAACAAGAGAGAGACAGTAGTGGCTCATGACCACTCTGGCAGGTGGCAGCTGGTCCCAGACTGCCAGCAGCAATTCTAGCATGACATGCCCTTCCTCTTTCTTAAAGTGAAAAGAGATACAAAATAGCAACTCTAAGGCTACAAATAAACATCCTACATTCACATGTTTCCTCAAGAAAGCAAAGCAGCTGCAAAGAAGTGAAGTTTTCTGCTATGTAATCACTTATGTTTGACAGACTGAACCCACTTTCCTGTAAAGTAATTACAATTATAAACCACTGTCAGTCCCTGCATTAAAGAAACCACCTTTCTGTTTGAGAGGAAGTTGTCTCTTCATCTTTCATTGCAGGACTATAAGGGAATGTAAAGTACTATTCATAAATAATTCATTAATTAATTCATTAATGATGTATTAACTTCATTATGTAAAATCTTGATCTGTAATTTAACTAATAATGTCAGATGTTAGATTAAGGCATCTAAGTGTATTAACCTCTGGCTAACACAGTGTCATTGCTTGTATGATTCACAGGCATGGGCTGTAGCGAGCGGTAAAATCAACGAGTTCCCCACTGACAAGGCCAGATGGAAAACCAATTTCCGCTGCGCTCTCAACAACCTCTCCGTGCGCTTCAAGATGGTACAGGACAATTCAAAGAACTCGGAGGACCCTCATAAAATCTACGAGATTATCAACACAGAGTGTAAGATGATCGGTATTTGGTCTTTCCACTGCAAAACTGTTTTCAGTTCAGCGTCGAGCTAATGAGGCTGTTTTGTGGTTTTCTGCAGACAACTATGAAAATCCACCAAACCATGACACACAGGATGATTCTGTCATGACTCCCGATATTTACAGCTCTCCCACAGACTACTTCCCCACAGGAAATGAGGTGCAGTATTTCTTACAGTGCACTTTCACTTCTCTCTGTCTGAACTGGTTGAACAATTATAACCATACGTTGTTTGTTGACTGTCGCATTTCAGTATTCATTTGATGCCTAAATTGTTGTATTTAGTGTGTGTTTTTTTTCCCTCCAAGCAGCACAATCAACTGGTTACCACTTTCACAGCCTTAGACCTTGGCAACCAAACAGCAGGTAGTGCCATATCTCTTGATCTGTTTATGATTTCATATGGTCACAAAAGAGGGTAAATACAGATAAATATGAGTTTTATTATCTTTGACAGAGAACCAACAGTGGGTGAACTACTGTCAGCCTGACGCAGCTGTGCCTGGAAGCTATCCTGTAGCAGCCGAGAACCAAGCACAGGTTTTACCAGATCAGCCGCCCTACTACGAGGGTATGTCTGGCTAAATGGAATGAGCAATTCCTTCGTTGAACTTAAATGTTGTTCTGGGGAAGAAAAAAAATACTTCTGAATAATAATCTTAGAAAATGTGATGTGTTTATTTTTACAGAACAGCCACTGCCAGTGCTCACTCCACCTTCGCAGCCGAGTATTTATGACCTGGAGATCGCCATTCACTATAGGAAGAAAGAAATGCTAAAGGTCACGCTCTCCACTCAGTGTCTCCAGCTCCACTACCAGCATGAGTCCCCTGACATCAATGCCCATCACCTCTGCTTCCCTTCCACTGATGGCCTGTTAGATCACAAACAGGTATGTTTATACTAAAAAAATCACCTGTTAATAATTTACCTTTCTTTGCTTGGCCAGTTTTTACAATTAAAGTATAACTAGGTAACAATACTCACTCTTGAGTCAGAATCTGTGCAACTGGGATAATGTTGGCAGTCGAATTGAAGAAATAAGCTACAACTTTAGAAACATGTCTTTTGGGACAGGTTTTTGGTAGGTCCCTGTGGAGTCTTTGCTGTGAAGTTTCTGTTTACATTAAATGTTACCTACCAAAACATGTGATCTGTATCTGTGATGCCAAACAAACATAACTGATGCATGATGTATTCTTTTGAAAGTGGTCATTAAGAGAGTCTAGAGCCTTTCATCAGCTTGATTTCAAAGATTAGGCTCGTGTTGGAGACAGAGCTTCACGACTGAACAGGTCTCAACAGAGCACAGGACGTGAAAAAACCTCTCTTGTTCTTGCCTTCTTTGGCTCTCTCCATCTACACCTGAAATCCCTCAGCTCTTTAATGTTCTCAAAAGTTGTTCAGGAAGAAATCAAAGGAATATGAACTGAAACCAAGATTTATCTGAGGCTTGAGTTTTATGTTTGAACTAATAAACATCATACTTCTGTGCAGTCAGTGTGACAATGAAGCTGTTTTTCTAACTTACAACCTTCTTTACACCAGATTGAATACACCAACCGCATCCTTAACAGCATCCAGAAAGGTCTGCTGCTGGAGGTCCGGGAGACTGGTATCTATGCCTGGAGACTGGACAGGTGCCATGTGTTTGCCAGCACCAGCGACCCTAATGTGGCTGAACCAGACCCTAGAAAGCTGCCCCAGAACACCATGGTGGAGCTCCTCAGTTTTGGGAAGTATGCAAATGGTAAGTGTGACTCTCTTGTTGCCCACTGATGTGAATAAAAGTATGTCTCATAATTGGATTTAATTTGTAACCTGCACTGATGTTTACACTGTAAAATACATATGTTTCAGACCTGATAAAGTTTAAGGAGAACAATGGGGGCTCACCTGACTACACCATCAACATGTGCTTTGGAGAGAAGTTTCCTGATGGAAAACCTTTAGAGAAGAAACTTATCACAGTCAAGGTAACACTCCTGTTCTAGTATTGCTGACCTTTGCCTGAACGCACACAGTATGCGAGTTCAGCTGCTGTCAGTTGTGCAGTTTCTAAATGCTGTGAAATCTCTCTCCGTTCCTGTAGGTGGTCCCTCTGATCTGTCGCCACTTTCATGAGGTTGCCCAGATGGAAGGGGCTTCGTCTCTCCACAGCGCCAATGTCAGCCTACAGATCTCTCACAACAGCCTCTATGATCTCATTTACTCTGTCTTTGGCATACCAACAGCTGAAGATCAGGCACGGGCTGCTGCACCTTTCCTACATCAGAGCTGAAATTTCATCTCTAACTTGCCTCCAACTACTTTACTAACCTACAGGACCACATGATGTACAATATCCTACTCTTAACCAAAGCTTTGCTTAAAAAGGTGGCCAACCCACTGACTTGAATATGCTACAGCTGAAGCCGGAACAAACAGAATTACATTTGGCATTGCAGAAACATGCTTTTATAGCTCATCCAACACCACCATAATGCCTGACATTAGTCACAAACCTTTGGCACAAACTGACATTTTTTTATCACCACAAAGGAGAAATAAACTCTGCCATTAACTGAGACTGCTACTTTGCTCAAAGACTTGTTTGAGAATAAACTTTTACATGAATACTGTAAATATTAATATTAGTAATTGTTCTGTTAGATGTCGTATATATGTCTGTAGATGATCACTTAGATGATGGTCAATCCACTATGTACAGTTTGTGATTCATGATGATATATTTATAAGCTTACGTTTTTCATGTGTCATAATCACTGGATGTGTACATGCACTTTTTATACTTTGCTGGATATATTGCAGTTTTCCTTTCAACCTGAATGGAAATACATGCATTTCAAATAAACAGGTTAAACCCTAAAATGTGGGGGTGGGTTTATTACCACTGAAATGCATTGTATGGCTTGTAAATGACGGGATGGAATATAAGGACATCTTACATCGATATAAGCTTTGCAACCTTAAGTCCATGGAGCTGTTTCAAATGCAGACCCATAATGCCGTAGCTTCAAGTTTATCAATGACACCCCAAGGAGGGAAGAAGACAAAAATCTTTTTTTTTTATTAAAACATTGTCCCTGAAAAGAAAATACAAATGCCTGCAAAAGGCAGGAAAAAGTGAATGTAGTCAGCTGTAACTGTAATTTTCATAGTATGTTCAGATGTTACCACACCACCTGAAATCCTTATTAAACAAAAAAAAGATAACAGGACAAAGTTTTTGAATTAAACTGACAAAACCTAATTATCTTCAATGATTTATAACTGTGTTCCCTCTTAGAAACATCTGGTGTGTTTGATCAAGTAAAACGAAACAAAAACTGAAATACATTCATATAAACATGAGCACCTATTATGTTTTCTTTTTTAATATATTCGTCCAGTCCCTGGCTTTATAAAGCCAAAATCATGTCCAGCCAAACTGGTCAGTCTTTGCAGTGGGCAAAGTAACTAGAGTAGAAAAAAAGGCAAACAAGTTGAAATTAATGTTTCACAAAAACTGTTGTTGAAGAAAGCAATTGTAGAGTAGTGATATCAACAAGAGTGAGATTTAGGCTAAAGAAACACTGGCGAAGAAGTCATTAATGAGGCCAGAATCAAATACAGCACACTACGAGGTTTAAGTCAAAAAGATCATTTCAATGTTGCCAGCTTAAGGCCTGTATTCACCTCTATCATGCCTACATTGGAAAATGTTGTGGCTTAAAAGATGCTCTGTAAATTCTCCAAATATACAGACAATGATTTGAGCTAACAAGTCTTATTCATTTATTAATGAATAAACACAAAAGGAAAAAAGTGTCTTTGTAGTTTACATTTTGTGAACTTGATAGCACCAGACTGGTCGGCAACAAACTCTAGATATTGTCATTTTTTGTGTCTTTATTACAATTTTATTTCACTTCAAACTAAAATCTATCTTACCCACTATGGTGCTGTCACCTCCTTGTGTAAAAACAGAATGCCCCAAAACAAATTAAATCTCACTTCATCAAGGAAATGGTGCATTTTTTATTATTATTGTTTTTTGTTGTTTTTTTTTACTATTTTGGCACAAAAAGAAAATATTTTCATTTATTCTATAAAATCTGGTTTCCTATATTCCATCATGTGTTAAAAAAAAAGGATAATGGTGAGATTCAAAGACCATAAGAAATAAGTTTGTCTAAAGTGGAGATTGTTATTTGAGAATAAAGACTACATTGTTCATTTCAAACTATTGAGCCAGAGTTCACCAGTAGCACACTGAACTAGATTTCAACTCAATAAACATGGATATTAGAGATGTGGAAGACAGATAACAAAGGCTTTTAAAATACAAAACAAACAATTAACTCTATTAATTAGAACCATTCATGTCATTTGCAACAGGCAACACGATGACAGGAAAGGAACATATAAGTGGATATATCAAATCTATATTATTTACAACCAAATCTAAAATGGTTTAATTACTCTACTGATAAATTTTCTACAAAAATTGCATAACAGTGTTTCTTAATGTGACAAACGTCTTACATATGTATAATCTCCATACTTTATATAGCTTCATAGCCAACAAAATGAGTTTTGCCACTTATAAATACCCCTGCTGTCCCACAAAACAAAAAAGCTGGAGAAAACTCAAAGCCCACGCTGCATCCTCCTAGTGATATGCCTGCAGTGAAACCTACCTGATTCATCACTCCATGGGAGGGTCTTTCATATTTGCCTCTTTAAGGCACAACCTCAGAGTCTCCCACTGAGTTTCTGAGCTGTATTATACAAAAAGAACACTTCTTGGCAGTGACAGTCCAAGCACAGGGGACCGATAGGTGCTTTTCAAGTGTTTAAAGAGATGTTTGCCCTTCGAAATTCTCCTTCAGATAGAAAGTCCGCCATTATAGAAAATGTTCCGTCTTGAAGTAGTGAATCTTTGTTAACCATGTAAACTGGCTACGTCAGATAGTTTGAGATCATACCCAAGGGTAGGACACGGAGTCAAACGGAGTTTAACGTGAGTGAGTGTTTGCAGTGGGTGTGACTGTCCTTGCCTGTAGTTTAGGCCTCCTCATGGGCTGTCAGTAGTTTTCACGGCCTCAGTCTGTACCTCAGGTGCCTTCCCCGAGTCCTCTCCTTTACTGTGTTTCCTAGCATGTTTGTATTTGTCAACATATGCTTTGACCAGATTGCCCACCTTCACAGGGTTGATCTCACCGCTCTTGCTGTGGCACACCTGATGATCGGGAACATGAACGTTATCACAGACCAGATTCTCAGGGGAAAACAAATTCAACTGAAGACCTTTGTTCATGGCACAAAAGTTATTAGAGCTTTAAATTACTGTACAGAGAATAACGTTCCAGCATCCTGACAAAATTTTAACCCACCTTCTGGACGGCTTTGCGTAGAATCTCTTTGTATTCATCCTTGTTGATGTCTCTCTTCTGGTAGAAAGGCTTGATGGCTAATTTCACCTCCTCTATAGCTCTCTCCTGCATGTGCAGCTTTTTCAAATACTGTTAAGATAAGCGCACATCAAATATATGTAAAGACAGATCATATCAAATGGCAGTTTTACATAAATACAAAGAGTAGAGGTAAAAAAAAACACAAAAACACATACAGTATCTTACTTCACTGAATTATTTTTACGTTTTTATGCTTTATTATTCTTGTTCCCAGCATTCATAAAAAGGCCATATTCACCTTGTCTTTCCTTGACAAATCCCCTTCTTCTGACTCTCCTTGTCCAGATATTGATAACCCCTCTGAATGTAGGCCCTCAGATCGAGAGGAAGTACTGAGTGCACCTACTGCACCTTTCTTGGAGGGGTCACTAGCAGCTCCACTGATGTCCTATGAAAGTCAAAGGAGATGATATGGATGATGAGAAAACAACTTTAACAAAACATTACATGGATAAGCGATGGAGTATTAGTGGAGTTATTAATTACTCCATTGATTCGATAATTTGGTCTATTGACACAAAAACAATTGTGCAATATTCCCATTATAATTTCAGGCAGCCTACTGTGTTCCTTTCAAATTGTTTTATTCGACCAACAGTCTGAAACCCCGAAATATTCTTCACATTTAAGACACAGAAAAGCATCAAATCCTCTTGTTAAAGAAACAGAAGCCGACAAATGTTTTATATTGATTATTTAAAAAAAAAAAAAAAACTGATTAACACATCAACTTTAATTATTTTGATGTTGTGCAAACTGAAACCCGGCAACTACTTATATTCAAACTGCACATATTCATACTGCACATATGTGCTTACATAATATAATTATTATTCTTACACAAGTCACTGTTACATAATCTATAGACCAACAACACCAAGACTTTGGAAAAAGTGATTAGACAGGATGTGTTGACGGCACATTCGTGTGCCTTTTACTTTCGTTTACCCTGAAAACCTTTCAGTATCAGTTTAGTTTCTATCTGTGATTTTCCCAAGGCAACACATTTGCGTCCTTTAGGTAAACACTGCCACCATCTGGTCATTATTCACATTACATGTTTAGTGCATTTCAAAAAGGCTTGAACGTCCTACCTGACTAGCTGTCTGGACTGACAAAGAGGGTCTGCGAACTCCTTCCTGTTTCAGCTTCAGTTTATACAGAGCCACTTCTGTGTAAAAAAGAAAGAAAAACCTTTTGCTGAGAGTCAGGGGCCAAACAAATCTTCCATCTCTTCCTGGCAATGAAAAATTTAGATGAATTCATCCGCAATTCATGTGTAATTTTTTTTTTTAAATCAAAACTGATGTGGCGTGATCAGACAGCAATACTTACTGCTTGCAGATTTCTCCGGTTGAGGCCCCTCGGGCTCCTGTATATTCCAGGTAACCCTCTTCACTTGATTTTTGGATTTGACTCCAGCTACAGGCAATACCTGCTCTCCTTCACTTTTCATTTCTTCTGCTTCTTTCTCTTGTTTGACAAATGCATTACTTGTCTCTTTGTGCTCAGTCTTCACAAAATCCAAGTTGTCAAGCATCACATCTACATTAAAGTCATCATCAGAGTCTGAGGGTTGCTGAACTTCCTGCTTTACAGTCAACTCAGTAGTGTTTGGATGTTCTGTTGAGGCTTTTAACCCTAGGCAAGACTGAGAGGCAAAGGCCTCTGGTGACTGGTGACTGTCTGCGGAACCAGGTGCGGTTAATGCAGAAAATGAGGTGGCAGGCGGTGAGAGGCATACATTTGGAGAGCTTGGCTCTGATTTAATTGTGATTTCACAAGGCTCAGTCTTGATGAGGTCTTCTTTGATTCTTTCCACATCTACACCCTTGGTCACTGTTAACAGAGAGGTCTCCATTTCCTCTTTCTTAATTGAGTTAGTAATAGGAGAATCTACAAACATATCAAGAGAAGGTTCTTCTTTCTTAATTTCTTTTACAACCTTTGTCTCCTTCGCCTCTTCTGCCATTTTGGCCTTGCTGTCTGTCTCAGGGTCTTTGTTTTCCTTTTTAAATATCGTAGTGGATGTACAGGATGGCAGCTCTTGTTTATCCACTTTAGAATTTTTTTCCTCTTTGATGGACCTTTGAATGAAATCCTTCTCTGTTTTCTTGTCATGGAACCGAGTCTCAGTGTCTTTAGAAGATGAAACACAGGACCCTGAAGTTTTCTGTGAACTCTTGGATGATGACCCTCCTTCTTTTCTCCGCTCTCTTGAGCTTGATCTAGACCTGTGTCTCCGCCGGTCTTTAGATTTTGATAGTACCTTGTCTCTGGAGGAGTGAGACTGTTGTTGCAGTCGTGAACGATCTTTCCTCCCTTCCCTGGATCTGGATCTAGACCGTGAAACTGACCGTGATTTTGAATGTGACCGACCACGTTTACGGTCCTTTGATCGAGATGTGGATCTAGACCTGGAGTGTGATTTGGACCGAGACTTGGAGCGAGATTGATGTCTCTTGTCCTTTGACACCCATCGTCTCTCATGGTCTCGCTCTCTGGCATCAGCTCTCTCTTTGCTCCTTTGTTCATGTTTCTTCCCCCTTGAGCGCTCTCTACTGCTCGAGCTGGAGACAGACCTAAATATCAACAAATACAGACAAAATCTTTAAGTGAAGAAAATGATTTTCCCTAAAGCACAGGTCTAAAGATGAAACATATAATTATTACATACTAGTTGAACATCATACAGGGCAAACTGTTATACATTTACCTGGATCGCCTCCTGCCTTTGGATCTGGATCGGGATCGCTGTCTCTTTCTTGAAGTTCTATCAGGCGAATTGGACTGAGAGCTTTCTGATGTTGAGCGTGCCCTCTTCTTCTCTCTGGACCTTGACCGCCTAGAACTCCTTTCTTTATTCTTCTCCTTTTCTTTCTGTCTGCCTCCCTGGCCAGAGGAATGATGGTCTCCTCTCCTGCCCCTGTCCATCTCTGAACTGCTAGAGCGTTGCTCCTTTGAAGCTTTGGAGGTTTTCTTCTTAGGGGCCAAATCACTTGGTGATGACTTGGAAGAAGCCGTGAAATCCAATTTAGATTCTACCTTTTGTTTCTTCTTGGTGGATGCTGACGAACTGTTCTTACAATAGGAAGCATCGCTGTTTGGAGCCCCCTTACTCTGTCCGCTCGGTTCTTCTAGAGTCTCTTTCTCTGTCTTTACAAGAACCAGGCTGGGATGAGCAGTTGGTCTCATGGGTGCCATTTCTGAATTCAAACACATTTGTGCGCTGGGGCCACACCTCTCAGCTTCCACTGCATCATCTACCCCTGGCTCTTTCTTTATTTTAGTGTCAAGTAATATTGTTTGTTTCTCAACCTTAATGTCTACTAACCTTGAATTCTTTTCTTCCTTAACATTAGGTGATATGGTTTCCTGAGTATTAAATCTCTGTGGTCGTTTCTGTGAGACTTCAGTTTCCTGTGATTCAATTTTCACATGAACCTTCTCCTGCTTTCTTTGTAATAAATCCTCCTTGTTTCTTAAACTAGGAGCTTTCCTCTCATGTGTGGCATTTCGGGAGTTGCTATCCAGGCTTGAGCTCTCTGCTTCACCATCTGAGCTGCTTGAGTCTGACAGAGTAGGATTAAAGGGATCATAGATATTATTACTGTCTTGTTCCTTATTGACCAGCATCCGTGATGCCAGCAGCATCTGTTTATCCCTATGTAACTGTCTCTTTCTTGCTTCATCTTCCTTTTCTCTCCAGGGCTCCTGCATGATTCCCCCACTAGTAGAGGGTGATGTAATGCTTAGCCTTCTTGAATGCCAGGAGTTCCCACTGGAATTAATGCGGAAGCTCACTGCTGCTGAAGATGAGGAAGACGAAGAATAACGTGACTGGCTGGCTTGTGAGCCAGTTGAGGAGGAAGAAGTGGAAAATGAGTTGGAGAAGGTGGAGGACGGGCCTGCTCCGTCAGACCTATGCCTCTGAGCCTGACCATCACTTCTGCCCCTTTGCTGGTCTACACTTTTCTGCCTAGTCTTGTCCCCAGCAAGGCTGTTGGTGCCCATTTCAGGCAAGCCGTAACCATGGTTAGTGGTAGAACTACTGCTACCTCCCCTACTATTACTAATTCTACTACTGCCACCCTGACTTGTTCCATTATTTGAGACACTGCTACTCTCCCGTTTTATTTTTGGTATCCGTGGAAGCACCGACACATCTACCCACATGGGCTTTGTAGGTGCCTTTTTAGATTGTGAGTGTGATGGAGCCATTTCCTTGCTTTTGGAGTTCGGGCCATGATGATTTGATGAGGGAGTTTCCTTTGGTGCCCCAAATCCATTGGTTCCCCGGTGACCAAGAGTGGGGGTATGTCTGTTTGGACGAGGTGGCTGCAAACTTGGATGTCCCCTGTGTGGCAAATCAGAATGGACAGTTTGTTGGGTGTGGGGACTCAGGTGAGGCGTACAGGGCGGTGAGAAAGCAGAGCTCTGGGACAAAGGACTGCTCATGGAACTATTTGAGGATCCAGGTTGGTCTTCGTTGATCTGGGTGCTGTCATCGTCTTTGCTGCAACCTGGCTTTGATGCAGATGGCATCACTGTTAACAAAAAAACATACACACACATATGACAACAATATATAAGGAGCTGAAGTTCATTCTACATCACTCAGCAGATTAGACTAATTTACACATTGTGCACAGTCATTTTTCAGTCATTTTGATGAAAAGTAAGACAAAGCTATATTCTAATCCCACAGTTACAGTAACAGCTGTATCTCACCGTTTAGACTGCTTTTTCAAACATGCCACACACTTACCTGGTGTTGCTGCTTTAAGGGAGCCATCCCGATTGATGACGACATCAGAGCTGTCCATCAGGAGCATACTCTGTCCTGACAGGATACTGCCAAGCAGGTCAGGCACAGGAGCCGCTTCCACAACACCCCCTGATCGAGGGACTTCCATACCCCTCCTGGTATAGCATAGCAAACCTTTAATTAAATTCCCAGAGTATTTATCAAGCAACATACCGTCTTGAACACAAAAACTGAGGAAGCTGTAACACCTCATAATTACCAGATCTCAAAATAAATACCTAGTCGTGGTGTGCAAGATCATTCGTGTTAGTTTCTCATTTTGAATCAGCTCATTTGGGATCATTAAGACTATGATCAGGGAAATCAAAACTACTGTTCTTACTTACAAGAAACAAATTGTCCCCAATAATTACATTTTGCTGTGTGGTTGATCATCACACGAGTTGATTCATGCATAACGGCTGACATAGCAGCAGGTGCACTGAGAGATTTCAAGGATGGTTAAGCAGATTTAAAAAGCTACTCAGTTAGCTCTAAATTTTGTGCATAATTATGTGAACTTAATAAGCTGTTCTTTTTACCCAATCTTATACATCATAACAAAGAAGTGATTTTACCTGGAAAGACTTGCAGTGACTGGTCGAGCAACAGGCTGGTGAGAGCGAAGAGCAGAGCGAGAAATCCCTCGCCTCTTCGCCTCCAGCAGCGATGTAACATGGGCCTGCTCCTCCTCTTCACTGGGCAAATGGATACGTTAAGTCACAATTTGTTAAATAACAAAAACTGTGTTCGCTTATTTTCGATTCAGGGCTCTGGGTGGGCCACTCAAGGACATTCAGAGTTGTCCCTAAGTCTGTCTTCTGTTATCTTCACTAGCCTCCCACTGCATGATGCTGCCAGCACTATGCTTCACCGTGGGGACGGCAGTAGGCAGGAGCAGTTTCCTTCAGAAGTGACACTGAACTGAGGCCAAACATTTCAGTCTTGCTTTAATCAGACCAGAGAATCTTCTTCTCATAGAAAGTCCCAAATATATCTTGGCAAACGTCAAGCTGGCTTTCATGTGTCTTTCCCCGAACACCATCTTCCACCTGGCCACACACATTGATGGTTGTCCTTCAAGAGGTTACCACCAAAGTGACCACTCTGTTTTTGGCCACCTTTTACCAAGACCAGCCCAGTTTAGCCCAGCAGCCAGCTCTAGGAAGAGTGTTGGTTGTTCCAAACATTTTCCATTCAAAGTCACAAGTTTTTGTAAATATTTTTCACTGCACCAAAAATCCTGTCTGGTTTTTGCTCTTATATGTATTGCCAGCTGTGAGACAGTATGACAAGTGTTGAAAATCCTGTACAAATAATTGTACTTCCCATAGGTGGACTACAATTATTGCAGAATCAGCTCATGAGTAAAGTGAGTACTGAGTAAAGTGGAGATAAGGGCATAAATATGTCAAAGAAACCAGTGAAACATGCTTCGTTTTCAGTTAATAATGAGGAATGTGATCTCAATGTATCACATCAGATGAACATCAAAATGTAAATTTGTAAGTCCTCTTACCGATCAACAAATGGATCCAGGTCAAATGGGTCTCCATAGATAGAGAGGGACGCAGCGCCTATGTCGGCACGCATACTGCTTAGCGTTTGCTCCGAGGGCCGATACACTGTGGGGAGTGAAGAGCTCTTCTTGTCCTTTGCAATTCCAAGATTACTAGCAATACGGCTTCGAGGATTGGCTGCCTTTTTCACCATCTAGTGGGAAAACAGGTATAGAATTTATCATGAGAAAAAATTTATCTAGAGAAAAAAGCACGTCATGAAAGAGAAATTAATTATTCATTGTTCATATTCAGGGTAAGATATATCCAAGGAAACATTTAAAACTGACATTTAAGACTGAACACTCACCAGCCTTTTTCTGGACTTAGTCCTCCTCACTTTCCTTTTCCTCCTCTTGATTCCCGTACCTGTAGCTTTGCCCGTTTTACCCCTGGCAGAAGATGTTTTCTTGCTTCTGACCTTTCTCCTTCTTCCTGTTCAACCATAAAAAGGCATCCAACTTTACACATCACTATGCAATCCTCACTAGACTCTAAATCAATGTATATCCCGTATATCTCATGTTGGCCTGTGTTTATGCTAACCTTCTATGTGTGCTTGCTTACCAGTCTTGCGCCTGCGGGCACGAGGTGTCAGGTCCCTGATGTACACAGCTGTGTTGAGCCCAGCCACCACAGCATTAATAGTCTCATCCAGCCATGTGGATTGTATGAGATATGTGGGAGCCAGCTGGAAGAAAAAAATCTAAATTACTCCACTCGTTCACCGACAAACAACTGTCGTCCAAACTCCAAAACACATGCATGAATTTTGATCAAAAACATTCCATTAGTTCAGTTGCCAGGTATGGCGGTGTATACATTCTATACACCGCCATACCTGTTATCAGTAAATCTAATCTGCACACAACAAACTCTATGGAAGACCAAGACATTTCCAAATTCAACATCCAACCTTGTGCATCGGTAGTGAGTTAGAAAAGAAGCCAAGACAGAAGTGTCACGCCTCATGCCAAACCTGTGATGTGCGTGCCTGTGTGATTCGATGTCGGTTCACATTTGCTCGAACCCTCTCACTCTGCTGAGTTCGGGCGATTGCTCTGGTGGGACCTGTGGCACGAGGCTGGCGTTGGCTGGTAGAGGAACGGGCAGTAGAAGGTAGACTCTCTGCATCACTGAGTTCCTCAGCGGAACCCCCTGAGACAGAAGATTTTACAAAGACGCATTTTAAATGGCTGCTTATGAGTGCAGACAAAGCAATGAATTGATCAAATACAGCACAAAATAATAAGTAGGTTAGTTATGGGTAGATGTTACACGTTTCAATTTATTTGTTGTTTTACCAAAAATGTTTGATCAAGATTTTACTTATGAAGGCAAAAAACTTTATGGTTTACTTGAGTGGCGATTGTTGGCTTCACATTCAGGGCAGAACCATTCCTCTACAGGAACTGAGTCGAGAGGTGGTGTAAGACACTCCATGTGATACCTATGGAACAAAAGGGCAAAAACATGTTTGATAAGAAATCTGGTATCAGGTTTCTCAAAGGCCTTATGAAATGAAAAATGTATTTGCCCAGCATTAATACAATATTCACGTGTACTGTCTGTCTCACCCTGCATCACAGCCATCGCAGAGCAAGAGGCGGTCCTCGCGGTCACTTCCACCACACACCTCACAACTGGTCTGCTCCAGGTCCAAATCTACCGTTTCCTCTTGACCTTCCTTTGCAGGCTTTTGTACTGTGATCTGAATGAAGCAGTTATCACAAGAATCACCTCAGAACCCACAATATGAATGTATACAGAGCTAACTAGGGTTACAAAGGTTCACAAGTAATGCTTGTGAACATACTCACCATTTTCTTCACTTTGCCTCCATAGCATTTCCTTAGGTATATACTGTTAAAGGCAATACGGTCCACAGGACACGAGTTTGCATTCTAAAAAGTGGAGAACAAAAAATACTAGAATTGAGCACTCAGTTTCCTCTGCCATATATGTGCATATATTGCAAATTGAGATATATCCTGTACGTTTACTCAATCCCACCTTGGCCCATTCAAGGATGCAGTCAAGACAGAAGTAGTGTTCACAGTTCTCTGGTGTTGCAACAGGCTGGCTGTTGAATGAGTTAAGGCAGATGGGACACTTTTCTGAGTCCTCATCTGAGCTCATCCCTGCTAGGTCAGCAGAGGTCCCCCCTACAGCACCATCCTCTGGCTTAGCATCCTCCTCCTCCTCCTCTTCATCTGAGGAAAGTGAGAAGAAATATACTGTGTAAACAATATACAATCCACATTTATTGAAAATAAAACACAAAATGATGGGAAAATAGTCATAATAATATAAGTAATATTTAATAGTGTACTGCTTAACAAATTTTCCCTCATTCAGCTATTCAGAAAAACTCAGGCTTGTTAAGTTACAACAATTTCAACATTGTGAACTGTATTAGAACAGCTAAAAATGACAAAGCAAACAATGGTGCCTACCATCCTCCTCTTCATTTCCTTCTTCTTCCTCCTCATCATCCTCCTCTCCATCCAAATGATCCCCTTCCTCTTCCTCACCGCTGTCAGAATCTCCATCCTCAGACTCCTCTTCAACATCATCAGAGTCATCTGGGGGGGGGGG
>OMNW01008905.1:0-19090 GCA_900303245.1 Selene dorsalis
TAAGATTTTGGAGAGGGGAAGAATGAGGTTCTGGCTGCAAGCTGAAGAGATTTCTTCCAATGTCACCTATAAATTCTTTGCCAACAACAAGGAACTGTCTGGGGCTGATGTAAGATACACTCTAGTTTTAAAAACTGTTGTGGAGAGATGGAAAATATGACTTTCTGGCTTCAAGCTGAACACACTGTTTATATTGCAATATCAAAAGCCACAAAGCCACAATCACTGTAAAAAAGAATCCATATTTATAAAGTCTATCCTGAGTGCATTTTGGCCTTCTATAAAAAACAACTCTATTTTTCTGCAGCCCAACAAGATGGGTCATGACGTCTCTACAGGTATCATTGAGTTCATCATGGACCATTTCACAGAGGACAATGAGGGGACATTTACCTGCCAGATCACAGATGGAGGAGGCAAAGCACAGAGCTCACTGGTTCTGATTGGAGATGGTAAGAGAGGCCAGGTCTGATTTCTCACTATAAGCACCTCTGCTGTCTGTCCAGACCAGTCAAACCAAGTGCAAACACAATGGACTACAATCTGCTATTAACCTAAAGAATAAACAGTGAACGGCAAATAGAAGCAAATACATACGTTAGCGCAGCACATAGTATAAATGTATGTGACTGTGCTTGCTGGTGTACCTCTTCTCTAACATTTGAAGGAAATATTAGGGCAGTGTGTTCAGTTACTGTATGTATGGAGGACACAATTTCTGATTCAAACAAAGATGTTTTATTCAAAAAGTTGTGATTCCATTCTCATACAGGAGTCCATTAGCTAGGTAATCCTCTAAAGGAATTTATAGCAACTACCGGCAACACTTTGATCTCTTAATTATTCTCTGTTTACGTGTGCACACAGGTTTCAAGGCAGCATTGGCTGAGGCTGAGTATCAGAGGAGAGAGTACATCAGAGTCAAGGAGGGTAAGAAACAAAACATCACTCAATTTTAGGCCTGTAAGAGTTCTACTCAACTTGGTCTTGCCTCGGGGACAACTGATCTAACCAGTGACACAGGAAAGAAGTGGACCAACATGCCTTAAAAACTGACCCACTTTAAAAGGGGTCAGTGCATACGGCACTAAATAATTCCCAAATTTATAAATATATAGAACAGATACTGCAAGATACGCGTAAATATTACATGGTGGTATCATGAATTCATAATTCAAAAACCATACTTATCCTAAGCAATTAACAGACCACAAACAATCTAGGTCCACAAGTAATTTATTTTAAATTCACTGGGCCTTTCTCTCCTACCTGTTTCCACCCCAGGTCCCCACTTCAGTGAGTTCCTGTCACTTCACGTTGGAGACGATTGCTCTGTCACTTTGGTGTGCAAGGTAAACACAGCCAAACTCAATAATTATTGAATATTTATACTCTAAACAAATGGAAGGCTGACTTCTGGATAGCTAATTATTCATTCTGTGGAGCGTGGGATTCGACAATGCTGTGTAATGATAAGGTGCAGATTGAAAATAACAAGAATTATACTGTCAGCTTTTCCTTGGATTTGTAAAGTGGAGTATATAATTGAGACAATTTCTGTTATCTTTTAAGTGTGTTTATCAGTTAAGGCCAAATAAAAATAAATAAAATTGAAGAGGTGAATTGATTAATGTGAGTATCAGCAGGTTGGGGAAACATCCTCCTTCTGTAGTTGGTAACAGTGATTTGTTGGGATACAAGACATTCTTTCGAAAACAACAACATGCTATGGTTCTCTTGGGGAAAGAGGTGAGGTGGGAACAACTGCCAAAGAGGGACCTGAACAGACATTTGCATCGCTGGCTTTCTGAAGTTGCACTCTGCAAGGGGTCATAAAAACCTGAAGTACACAGCCTTAATGGCATTGCTCACAAGTTTTATATTTAGTTTCAGAGTCAGCATCTTGAATCGAACTGTTAACACTTCAAGCGTTAAATAGTATTGGATAAAATGAAAAGATGAAGTGCACCATATATACTCAGGGGACTCTGTGACTTTTAAAACAGATTATTGGAAGAAAAGCAAAAATGCAGTTTTAGGGTTGGGTCTATATGAAACTGGGATTTGATGATCTGGTATAGAAGCTATAAAAGAAACAAAAACCTTGTTAGAGATAATAAGGTTGAATGTTTTAAGAATATGCATGCTTCTGCTTTTCCTTACAGGTTGCCAACTTGAAGAAAGAATCAGAGTTCCACTGGTACAGAGAAGACACAGAGATCATCCCTGATGTGAAGCCTGACCTTGGTTCAGGAGTCTGTAAACTGCCAATTAAACTGGTAATTGCTTTGCTTTGATACTACCAACCTTCTGAATGCTAAAAGCCTGTGTGCAATATTACTCTTTCTATGCATGTTATATATTTAGATATTAGGATTAAGTGTTCGGGGCACTGATGAAATATTTTGCTCAGTAATGTTCAAGTTACAAAAATGCTGCACTGTTGTAGTATTTTTTCTGAGTAACAAGAAAACAAGAAAAAAAGAAACAGACCTCACAATGTGTTCAGATGCAGAACACTGTATTCCCTGTGTTCCCTCCACTATTTTTATCTGTTTCTTGTTTGGTTTCTACAGTTTTCACTGAAGACTGCAGGAATTTATAAGGCCACCATCAGTGATGACAGAGGAAAAGATATGAGCCAAATTGACATTTCTGGAAAAGGTAAACATATCTTATTTATTTCATATCATATTTTTAATACGAGCAACTCTATCCATTTGTCATTTCGATGCAAAAGAACTCCATTTCCTTACTGAATATAGCCAACAGAGGGTGGCCACGTTCTCTTAGCTCCTTCCCTGACCCTGTGTTTGTCTACCTCTCTTCTAGTCTTTGACGATGCCATAAATAAAATCAACCAACTCGCTGGTAAGTATCTCCCTGTCAAACACACACACACAGAAGTGACCACACAAACATTAATGATCTCACACAGATAGACCGATATCTATCTTAAAAACAGTACTAAACGTCCCCATGCAAATTATATAAATTTAACATCGCACAATCACACACAGTGATAAGATATTTAGTAGGATCCATCACCATGCTCATACATTTCTGTTTTAAAATCCCACTGCGACACACACACACACACACACACACACACATCAGCATGTGGCAGAATTTGTCATGCTGGAAGCATTTGGCCATCATGTAGTGAAATCACTTTAAAATTCCACTGCGCTGTCACAGTGACAGTGTGGAGGAGCGTCTTACTCCTATTTTAAGAGACAGTCACTTGACAGCTCTGCAGCAAGTGTTACAGCAGTGGTTGCAGAGAAGAAGAGGGTTCATTGCTGTGATAATGGGAAACCATGGTGATGTGACCAGGTGGATGACACAAGTGCGCACTTGTAATATGCGGTGAGCAAAGTCACATATAGTATGAAACTCCCTTTTAAATGTAACAGGTTTGAAAAATAGAGTTAAGAGAGACTCGGCTGGTTGAAGTATTTTGTCTGCATCTCTAAGCTCTATAATGGCAACATAACAAGGGAAATCTTAAATGAATACTGCAAATGGCTGCATATAGAAGTGCAATTCTATTTTATCAATTCGGAAGCAGCAACTGGAAAATATGAATCTGATTTTGATTTGAAACGTGTCCTCAGAAACTCTTCCACCTGTGTTGCCTCCTGTATAGGAGCCAGTGCAGCAGAGCTGGTGATTCACTGCACAGCAACAGGCATTCAGCTACAGTGTCACATGAAGTATTACACCTCAGAGATGAACATCACCTGGTATCATGGGTAAGGAAGAAAATTTATAATACTAATACCAATGCCATTAATACTAATAACACCACTACCATTACCATGACAACCACAACTAGCACTGGTGGTAAGAAGAAGAAAAACAACAATGACTCCGGTGTTAGTAGTTATTGCAGTGGGTTTAGGGAGGAATAAGAGTATTCTTTTAAGTCTGCCTATAAACATGCTGACCACAAACATGTTATTTTTGCTTTTGTCTCCAGTTAAACTGCCGGGAGTGGCAAAAACAATAAGCCACATAATAAAACCTGTGATGGCTGTTGGCAAGTGTTTTCATTATCCTGGTTATTGCAGTGAAATTGCCCTATTTTGTGACAAAAATCACACCCCTATCATCTTCTATAAAGAAGCAAGGTTTTTCTGCACTTAAAAGCACTCTGTCATACCCTAGAGATTATAATGTGCGGAGGGAGGGGAAACAAAACGAGAGAGAGAGTGGACAGAGAAAAGCAAAAGACTGGAAAAAAAAGGCAAAGAATTAAGAGAAATCGACAGAAACAGACAGAACAATGACAGGGAGTGGTAGAGGCTTTTCCCTTATTCAATTATTCAAAGAACAAAAATTATGGAGATTAGATTTTTAACCTCTCCATGGCCTTTCTGTGAGCATGTGCGAGAGAGCGACAGATAGCAAGAGGGGAAAAATTGGTATCCCTGGGCGTAACATTAGGCAGGCATGTAAACATGATTTTCCATTACCTCTGAAAGACTTCACCCACTCACACACAAACACTACACACACACACATATGCATTAAGCTCTCCTCTCCTCTCCTCTCTTCTGTTCTCCTCAGTGAGACTAAACTCTCCCACAGTGACAAGATTGTGATTGGAGGAACCCCTGCTATGGCAACAATGGAGGTATTATCATCTTCTGTACAATGCGGAACAGTGTATGCTTGTTAGGTGGATCAAACATGGGTGATTTTATGACAGTAAAGCACCTCAGGTGGTGGCACTGTTTCCCTTAAGTCTTGCTTTGAAAGAGGTGGTACCAGGGCAACTCTGAGAGGATTTAAATAGATAATCTCACCGCCACGAATAGCTAATGAATAAAAAGATCACACAATTTTAAAATCATTAAACTTAATTAATTAAATGGCACATCTTCCTTTCCTATAATTATAGATGAATTTATCTTCCATAATCCATGAATTAAAGGAAAATTAGTACAAATAAGCAGCCGGACACAGACTGATTGATGGGTTTGTTGGCTGACATGACTGACGGTTAATTTACCGATTTAATCACAGGTGATTGAGCCTGTGGATAAGGACAAAGGAATGTACTCCATTGTGATCACCGACCCCGAAAACTCACATAAACGAACACTGGACCTCAGTGGTGATGGTCAGTTACTTTTGTCTCTCTCACTTCTCCCTCATTTGTTCTTGTTGTCTGTCACCCCCTCCTTTTATTGATAATAACATAAAAAAGAGGGTTAGAAACGACACAGTCACTTACTTTTATGGAGCGCTTGGATTCAATCTGTAGTTTAAGGCTTTGAAGTGATGCCCACAAACAAAAACCTATCTTTTAGCTATCAAACACACACCCCAGCAGGCTTGAAACTGGCTAAAAAAACGTTTACTTCTTCACAAAGAACTGCAGCTGTGGTCAGCCTGAAGTCATGTTGGATGTTAACGGACCAGTACTAGTAGGGATGGATTTTCACGAAGTAAACGTATAAGAAATGTCCAAAGAAACTTCTCAAAATTCTCATGTTCCAAAGAGTTTTATTTCTTAACAATATTTGGTAAGTGCACTGCTTTTCAACTGAAGAAACTGTGTGTTTATATTTTCCCCAGAAAATTTTCGTTTCATTTATTGAAACCCAACACTGCTGCAGTTTTTAAGGCACATTTTATACTGGGGTAAAGGGTGATTATCCTGTGGAGTAATACTGCAAAATAAAGCAGTAAGACAATTAAAATTGTGAACAGTAGCAATGGATTTCTGCTTTTTTCTTTTACAGTATACGAGAAGGCCTATGCCGAGTTCCAGAAACTCAAGTAAGACTAAACTCAGATCTGTTGTTTTACACACACCTTTATCTTAGTCTGACTACCTCTACACATGATGAATAACATTTTCCTTTGTATTTTAACTTTCACTGCAAGTTTGACATCTGGTAGCTCAAAGTCATGCATGCTGATTTCCCCTGATACTTACTGTTCATGTACAGAGAGCCATGTTCCTTCTTTTTGTTCCAGAAGAAAAGGAAAAGAAATGTAAAGGACGAAATTTACCATACATACGCTTGATACGTTGACTGACTAGTTTTGATTAAATTTGAATATCTGAAATAATATCATTGAGTAATTAAACAGATATTTATCAATTTTTGTTTCATGACATAGATGCCACTGTAGGGAATATATGGCGTAAAGCCTGCTGATAATTTCATATAACTTCAGCTGAGTTTCTTTATGTAGATCCAACGCACCTTTCTCGATAAAATGTTCAATTCAAAGGATCAATGAGATTTTAATTTGCCCAGAATGCTATTGTACCATTTGAAAACACTGCTGCTGAATCCCGCATTGGGCGGCCCTTTACTGCATGTCATTCCCCCTCTCCCTGACTTCCCATTTCTTGTCTCTCTCAACTATACGATCAAATAAAGGCAAAAAAGCCTAAAATATATACTAAAGAGGGAAAAGAAAATGCTGCTGCTGCTGCTTTTGTTGAGCATCGCAGCAGTACAACATGCCCACCTCCAGTCTGTTCAAGAATACACTAAACTCATCTTAGCACTGTATATACCTGCAGGCGGTGACAAGGTCAGAGCCCTAAGCAGATTATTCACATGTGTTTGTGCTCTGAGCAGCCTCTTTAGAAATGTTCTGTTGAAACACTGTCACTGTGCTATTATTGCAAGTTCTAATGTACTTGTCTATACAAGACAGCCTACAGCTACATCAAAAACTACAGTGGATCCAAATACCCCACACCTTGCTGCCTGAACAAGTCCAGTATATTGTAATTTGAGATAAAAATCAATGCTAAAAATAGATGAAGTCAGGCAGCAGAAATCCTTTGGGCTCCTTTGGCTACTTGGGCCAAAGTGAAACCCCACACAGTGAATTTTGCAAATCCATTTAGAAAAATCAATTGCAACTCCAACCACTAAACACTGCACGCCGAGTGGAAACCATCCAAATCCCTTTTCTAATTAACATTCAAAGAAAGACATTTAAGCACAAGATTTTACAAACACGCTGAAACAAGTGACACCCTGTTGCCCTTCTGATTTAATATCAACACGTGGGGAAGAGAGCAGAGTTCCCCCAACCATCTGGTCCTGTGGCTGACCTCTGGTCCTCCCGTGCTGCTCAGACAGCCTGTGCCCAGTTATTGCAAAGCAATATCATTTTTGCCATGAAAGGATTCGGAAAGGTCCCACAGTAAAACACAGTATAATGTGGTTTGGCACTACACCCATGAAAACCTTGTGGCAAACCATCTGACCACAGTTAGTAATTCAAAAACGAAAGAGAGATATCGTGTGTGGTCACTGATCAGAGCCAAGTAGTGGACAATATCATCATACATGTCACTGTAACTGCACAGTGCAGGTTTAGATGTCTGATGCTCCAGTAGTGGAGTGGAATTACAAGAGGTTTTCACAGTGAAAGGTGCATGTTACTGATATGTAGCGTTAGTTGTTTTTTTTTTCATTTCTTTTGGATAAGCAATTTAACCTTTCCTCTCTCTGTGTTTTAGGGCTGAAGCTTATGCTGAAAAGAGTGAGTGCATCTTCTTTTTTGTTCTTCCATGTAAAGCTGATTCGAAGTTACCACAATCACATCATCCTGCAGCTTTTAAAAACATAAACCAACTGTGAATATACGTTTTAAACAATTACAGCCCTAAGGCCATCATCAGTATACAGTAAAAAGCAATAGGAATGATGTTAATGTTTTGTTTCAGACCGTGGCAAGGTTGTGGGAGGACTGCCTGATGTAGTCACCATTATGGAAAAGAAGGTATTTCTTTGTTTGTGTATGTGGTTGTTCTCTCTGTAAATGTGTACATGTTTGTCTAATAAGTCCTTGCATTGCCTTTGATAGACCCTGAGTTTAACATGCACAGTGTGTGGGGACCCCAAGCCTCAGGTCTCCTGGTTGAAGAACGGTGCAGAGGTCGAGCCTGATGATCAGGTAAAGACTTCTATTATTCTGGGCATGCCACGGATCAGAGTCTATTTCAAAACATGTTTTAAACGTCACTGAAACAAGAACACAATTAAAATTGTATGTATGATTCAAGTGCACCACATGACATCCTTCTTTTATTTGGTTTCTATCTGTCATACATTCCTGCAGACTCCTTGAGCTGTTTAACCTCTTTAGAAACCAAGAGCCTCCTTCCTCTCACATGATTAATTACTTTATTAATCACACACAGTAGAAAAAGTATGTTTCTATTAACCTGAGATACTATTGACACTCAGTACCTGAATTCTGTCGTGTCACCCCCAGTGACTTTCACTGTGTTTAATAGTTTGCACACTTTTTGGATTAATATGGGAGGTAATCGTCAGAGCAGAACCTGTACTGTCAAAAATGCAATACGCAACCATTAATACTATAATGGCTTTAATATCAAGTGTGACTTCCTGACAGAACAAGAAATTTCACCTTTAGAATTACATGACAAATAATAAAAACAGAACAGGAGAGTTATTATTTTAAGAAGGAATTCAGAAGGACATACTGACATGGACCTGAACTAAGTATTTTCTGAATAGCCTATGTTTGAATAATCTTATTTAAATAAACAAAATCCATACAGTACGTAGCTAATAGTGAGGTGGCCAGGATTAAGAATAGGGACTCTATTTCATCTTGTGGGAGACCTCAGCACCAGTTATAATCCCTTAGTAGAGGCCACTACATCACTTAAGGTGAGGACAGTATATTATCAGCACACTCCTGGATCAGAAACGGAACAAATCTACCTCTCATAACTCATTGACCTACTTGCCAACCAGTATAAGGCTACAGTCTTGTCCCTAGTCAGTGGAGGCTCTTTCAACAGCTTCAGTTTCCTGCGGCTCCTTCCGGCTTTGAAGATTTTAGTTTGAAAACCTGCGGTCCAGGTGGAATTTATGTTCAAGTTTGGCCTCTTCTTTATTCATTCCCTCACCTGTTAATAATATGTCTAAAACAAGAACTGATGTCCTTGGTGATGTGTTTCCTAAACCTCAGGAGTCCCTCTCCTCTACCCATTTGCCTCAGAGGCTAGTGAAGATATTAAGAGAAAAACAAACAGAAATGTATACAGAGCGAGAGAATATCACACTGAAACTCAGAATAGAACTACACAGGTTTATATAGAACTGAGTCAGAACAGGTGGTGAATATCTGAGGTTAATGCGCTATGCTTATTTTGTCCCAGCTTTTTGTGAGTATCGTTGTTACCACCAAAACAATAATTACCTAATGCAATGTTTTTTCCTCCAGTGCCTAACTTGCTTAAACAAAAGAGAAATCAGCAACCCACTGATTAGCCTACACTGGTCTAATAAATAAATTATCCAACAACACCATTTAACATCTTTGAGAAAAAGGCCAACAATTGCAAATATGGCATTTTTGTGAATAAACATGATTTTATCCCAGCAGAATTTTAATTTCTCAAAATTAAAGGCAAGTGTTTCTCGTAATAGGGATGTAATTTGTCTGCCACTCCATTTAACTGTACTAATGACGATTTAAGTGCCACTCAATTTAACTGTACTAATGTCCAGACCCTGCAAATGAGTGGGCAGGTATGAGAGTGGGAAATTAAAATACTGTATCCTCGACGGCACCACTCACATAGTATGGGGTCAGAAAACAAGTGCCAGGTCCTCCCGCAGGTGTTCAAGTGTCCTCCAAATTTGAGGTCTTAATAAATAAATAGGTTTTTGTTTGCGGTCTCAAGAAGAATAGATTGAAAAGGTTTTTGTTACCATTTAATCCTTTAATCATATTTTTGATCGAGCTGACAGGGCTCAGCAGAACAGAACAGAGTATGAACTGGAATAAATCATCAGTCCTCGTGTCCACCAAGCCGTGTGAGCAGTGCTCAGCTTTTGCTAAAGGGAGGTGGTAATCAAAGCTCATGCTGCCGCTCTGAGTAAAAGATAAATCAATTTTTAAATAAAACTTTAAGTGGCAGACATTTTCAGTGTTTTATCATGCTAAAATCCCTGCGCTGCCTTTCTCACTTTTTTAACCTTTGATTTCCTATTTCAGTACGTGGTCTCCCTGGACCAGGGCAAGTTTGCCAGTCTGACGATCAAAGGTGTTTCCATGGAGGATTCTGGCAGATATACCATGATTGTCCAGAACAAATTCGGAGGGGAGTCTGTGGATATAGTGGTAAGTGTCACTGCTGTGTACTGCAAATGAGCGGATTTACTCAGAGCCGTGAAAATTTTCAGACCATCTGTGACACAAATCTTGTCTTTGCATTGGGGCCAAACAGTGAGATGTTTTTGTGCAACTGGGAGCTGTTATAGAACAAATATTTGACCTTGTGACTTTTGTCTGACCATGATTTAACAACTTTAACATTGAAAAATACTGCAAAGTCCTAACCTATGATATTCCTGGCTTAAGACTCAAACTGAGGTGTATTATATGGTATATTGTATATGTAGTACGGGAAATATATGTAAATGTTGACATGATATTGACATGATGTTCTACCCTCTCTCCAGGTGAGTGCGTACCGCCATGGAGAGAAAATCCCTGAGGCAAAACCAACTTTGACTCCAAAAACAATCATCCCCCCAAAACTCCCCATAGAGATCCCTCAGCCCAAGGCCCAGCCTGCTCCTACCGCCGCCCCCTCTGCTCCAAGCCCCGCCCCTCCTAAGGCAGCACCAGGAAGAGGGATGAAGAGCCCCACTCCTACCAGGAGGAAGTAGAAAGCATGAAAGTCATATGAGAGGAAGAAACATATTGGCACACCTGTAGACCACACATAGTTTAAAAGCTTCCAGTGATAATGGTGAACGATCAATGATGAATACTAAAAAATCAATACATTAAATAGGGCGGATACACTTTGGCGTTACATTAGAAAGTCAAGAAAATCCTGACAGCTATGATAATAACTGCAATACATTGCAAAAGTAAAGAAAAAAAAACTGTATGAAACACCCCCCACCCCTCCAACCCCCATTAACGAAATCTCCACTTCATATCTGAACATGACTAAATTAAAAATGAGTTTAATTTAATTGAAATGAACTGAATTGAAACTTGAATAAAGCTGAGATTTGAATAAAACTATTGCTGGGAAATGAATGAGATGTGTTTTAAATTCACAGTGGAATGTAAGTGCAGATAAAAGTATTATGAGACAGATTATACAGATAATATTGATGGTCACACTCGCTCTCTCAAAACATGTTCAGCTACTTCATAACAACAGCTTTGATGTGCCCTCATCAGTATCCTGCTGAAAAGACGTCAGGCGTTTCATTACAGATGGTTTGCCTTTATGAAACCCTTGGCAAGATTTCTTAATTTCTCCTTACACACACACAACCAGGCACACACACACACACGCACGCACACACACACACACCACCCTTTGAAGATAGGGCCAAGCCAAGTCGTGTGACTGTGGAAAGAGGTGGGCCCATGGATGACTCTGCATATGATCAATGGTCTGGCATGGTATCACAGCCATGAGAAGTGTTTTATACATGAAGGACTGGCTTTACATGTTTACAAGTTTCTGAAAAACTGTCTTCTGTTATTGTTTCCTCCGGATGATGACGCATTAAAAAAACAAACACAGAAACAAAAAGGCTTCGTATCACAGCTCCAAGTCACTGCCACACTGCTCCAACAAGATGAATGCTTGTGCTACGCAGTTTTGAACTCCGTTGAAAAATAATGCTAATTTTCACGGATCATGTTAACACAGGTGCAGAGAGAAATAAGTCAAAGCTGCACAAAGCTGTCATTACACTGCCACCTTTTAACTGATGGTGGCAAATATATAACACCGTTCTCCTTAACATCACCATGGTGAGAGTGAACATGCTGAAGATCAGCTGGCAGTGAATCACCACTTAGTAAACCAGAGCCGTGGAGCGTGGCTGTCACACTAACACTGCTGCCGCTGAAAAATGTCAGAACCAAACTCTGTATATCTGTCTCTGTATCGACCGGTTCTACCGGTTAGAACAGACATATATCTGGAAAATCTATATGCATTCTAAATATCAATTATGTGCCGTCCTCCTGGTCATCAGCTGAAAGCAGAACTAGGTATTCTATGAGCAGTCAGGTTTAAAGACTTGTGCCCAAGTCCAGGAAGTAGTGATGGCAGAGCTGATGAAAAAGATGGCTGATGAGATTTGTGGTTCATTAAAGCTGATGAGAGAAGAGCAGACGGAGAGGAAAGAGGGAGGGGAGGAGGATAAATTCATTGTTTCAGTGTTTGCCGTTGCTAATAAAAGAAAGAGATTACAATTTGCTGAGCCTGTTTATTCATTCTGTCAGAGAGAAAGAGTCCGAGAACAAGAGACAGATTGTGAAGAGTGGGGCGACTGGAGTAATGAAGAGACTGAAGAGAGAGAAAGTGAGACTCCGAGGTTGCCATTGTTTTGCGTTACCTCTGCTGCTGACATGCTTGCTCTGGTGGCATGAGACGAGTCTTTTAATGCACGTTAACAAGTTGAGAATGAGTTGAGTGAGAGGGGTGTGGTTGTGTGTGGGGTTTTTTTTTTGAGGCTACTGCTGTTATTGTGTCGTTTGGACATGAAGATGAATTTCACCTTGTCATAACCTGTACAAATGAGTGCGAAAGGAAGGGAGAAACAGGCTGACACAAAGCGTGTGTGAGAGATGAATGTAGATAATTCAGTGTTGCGTGGCTTATAAAGGACTTCTGAAGTGCGACAGAGAAAGACAGGATGAGAACGAGACTAGTGTGTATTCGAGAGAGTGGGAGGGAGAGAAAGAGAGACAGAGATCTGAATCATTTTTGATGTTTCGCTGATCATCTGCTGTGAGATCATTTTCCCGACTTTTTAATTAATTTTCACATTTTTAATCAACATAATTACTGAGAATCCAAATGTTACCATGACAACAAACTTTTAATTTCATTAAATTTGAAAAGGGACTCGTCTCTGTGAAACACACCGACGGCCTGTGCACTCACAGACACACAAACAGATGCATACATAACAGACACACAACTGCGCACACAACCATGAGGACCCCTCGCGCACACACATATAGACGGCTGCTATCTAAATGGAATAGCTAGCCAGTGCTGATAGCATGAAATTGTGTTTCCAAATATAACACCGTGTCATTGGAGTGTGTTAGTGTGTGTGCGTGTGTGTGTTGAGAAACAAGACTAGAGAATTGTGTGCTGTTCTACAGTCCTCCACATGGGGGCAATATGGTAACATGCACACATAGACACTATAAATCACTTTTAGGCACATGCACGCACTTGCTAAGACACACATGCACGCAGACAAACACACACACACAGACATGCACGGATAGACAGGCCTGTCCTAATTAAAGCAGCGCTGTTCAAACAATGAGATAAACTAGGAGCAGAGGCATTTTCTGGGTGTGCACTGACACACAGCCACACTTTAAAATACTGCTATTACGCACACATATAATCCACATACACACATGTGCATAGCACACACAAACATTTATTAAACTGCAATTTGTATTGTGTAGGTAAATGATGAAATTTATTCTGATGATGATACTGATTACTGCTGAGTTTGGCCTAAAAGACAGAGAAAAGAAATGAGACACATAGAAGGATAGAAGAGGAGGAGGAAGAGGAGAAACATAAGAAGGGAGGAACTAATAAAGGACAGAGGAAGAGAAGAAGAAACAGGAAGCATATTATTCTGTAAGCTTGTCTCGCCATTTCAGCACAGATGATCATTTCATTATTTCACTGTGAGTAAAGAGACAGCTATGGAAGACAAGCAAGGAAGATTGAGACTAATTTGAAGGCTGGTGGAAAGAAAGCAGAGAAAGGGAACTGAAAAGGAGAAGAAGAGGTGTGGGAGGCAGAGGGGAAAGAATGAAGGGAAGGAAGGGGGAAACAGGCAGGGGGGAGAAGTGAGTGAGGCAAAAGGTGAATAAGATGAGTTGATTAAATCTCAAATTGGAACAGATTTTCAAAGCACATTGCATCAGATACTCATCGTTGGCTGTTGTCTTGTGTTCATAACATCCGCACACAACAATCAGACAACTGTGAGGTGTCACACACTTTGCTAGAAATGAAATAAACCTTGTTTCTGATTCATCGCCCATGTCAGCACCTCCAATCTCAAAGGAGCTCCCACACCACTCCAAAAATCTCTGCAAATGCTGGCTCATAAATATAAAATTTGACATAATCATGACAGCTGGAACATGTCTACTCATTGATCAGAGTGTCAAGGGGTGAATTTGTAAACCCCTCACTCTACAAGATAATCTTGGCCGACCATCAGTCCAGTCTCTTGCTGGGATTTCCCCTCAGATTGGTGGCAGATCTAAAGGACATCAGCTCAGTAATCCTGCACCGTGCCCCCAGCCTTAGTATTGCAACATTTGTTCTGTGCAAAATGAAGTAATATAGATGATATAAAGATCACTGATCACAAGTCCAGCATGAAAAATAGACAGGGAAGGGGATGATGAGATAAAGAGAAGCAGAGAATGTGAACAACACGGTGAAAGAATCATGGGAGTGGGTGGTGGATACAGATAAAGCAGTTTCCTACTCCTCCATTGCTGTGCTTTTTCATGAGACGTGAGTGGATTAGACGCATTCATACTATGCACATTAAACCAATTAACAGTCTCTGGACATTTTTCCAGGCATGTTAAACGACAAAAAAGAATTGTGTGTTTTACTCTCATTTCATGTTCAAAACACACTGTAAACATAAAGGATTCTTCTGTATCAAGTGGAAGATGATTCATCTTCACGAGGGGGAGGAATGCTTAATATTCACATCTGGCATATTTCCACTGATATTAAGCAGTGCTTTGCAGGGAAACAGACTTCTCCCTCTGCAGGGAAGCCAGGTAGCTCAGCTACACAGCAGCTCCCCTGGAGCTCATATGTAGTGACTCAGTGTTGCTGTTGGAGGCTTCACCAGAGCGGATGCTCGACAACATAGGGACTCAAACCCTGGATCTTTGGTCCAAGGACAGTGTGCCTACTTGCCATTCCACTCTGAGGCCCTAATGCCACTCTGCTGGGACACTGTGGGTCCTTATACATTAATTCCAGGCGCACTGTTTGTCTCAACACCTTGCAATAAATCATCTTCTGGACTGGAAGAACCACAGAGATGTGCTTTTTCTGTCAGTACAGCCATGTTGGAAGGGATAGTGGTCATTGTTTTACAGAAATCTGAAACACCATGTGAGCGCCTGTCTCCATATTCCTGTGATTTCCTTTATGTCTTTTCTTTCACATTGCAGATATGATTGTCAGTTTGACTCAAGTCTTTAAAATGTTCACATTTCTGACTGTGACTCATCATCTGTCCGAGCATGTGTCACCCTGCCCCCAGTAGAAACAGGTAGAGAGCATTGAGGGCAAAGGAAATTAATGGTTGTTAGAGAAACTTAGTATTTTAATGTTTTCAGGGTAGCTTGAAGGGAGTAGACCAGAATGGGAGACGATGAGAGTGATGTGATTTCACTGTAACTTCAGGTGCTTATTCTTGGAAAGCTGCTTTTTTTGATGGAAGACTCTCATCTGACAGCACTGTTCTTCTCCCTGCACAGCACATTACTAACACAAATGAACTCAACATTACCATACTCTCTCTCTCTGCCTCTATCTCCCTCTAACTCCCATCTCTCCACTCTCTATTCATGCCTACCTCCCTTTCTTCCTCTATTTCTTCTCCTTTTTGCTCTCTCCTCCCTCTCTCCTTTTTTCACTCCTTCTCCAATCACTGTGAAATTGCAAGGCGGCTGGTTGGGGACTTTTCTGACAGAGAAATTTGGCTCAGATCAGAATCACTACCGAGCATTCCTGCATTCCTTTCCCAATTTAAATGATTTTGCAGCTTCACAGGCACACCCACCGAGACAGCCAGACATACTCACACTGACACTTTGCAAGTCTCTCACCCTCTTTCTCTTTTGCACACACTCACTCTTTCATTCCTCTCTCTCCCTCTCCTCTGTCATACAAACATACACATACAAAACACAATTCACACCTACAAGTGGTGTTACTGGCGCGGTACCAACAAACAGGAGCTCATACAGTCGCTTCAGTGACTTCAGTCAGCTCAGAGAACAGATGAGAGACAAAAAAGGCTGCAGCTGGAGGAAGAGACAGAGATGGGAAGGCAGATAGAGGATTGACACTTTAGCAAAGCATATCATTAAAACATGAGTAATATGTTTATCCTGGTGCATATCCGTACTGCAGAATGCACTATTATACACAGCCTCACAATAATCTGCCTTATTTCCTTTCAAATCTCATGCAGATGAATTTTGAGCTCCTTGGAAACAGCGCAGTCCCTGATGCGTGTCAACACGTTGCAGTCACACAGACAAAGGAAGCTGTCGAGTCTGCTGGCAATTTTCATTTTTTCTTGATGTGTGGGGGCCAGCTGTCTCACTGAGATTATTATGTGAAGGCAGCACACTGGGTTTTCCCTCACCTGTCTGTGCCATACATCAGATGTTCTTCTTGACTTTCTGCATTGAACTGCCGAGGAACACAGCGAACAGGCGTGTGCACCTCCGCAGGCTAAAGGGGCAGATTGAGAGAACGAAGCCACATTGTAATCAGCCACTTCAAATTCAACTTTTCACACTACCTCAGAAACCATCAAGCCATCATCTGCAAGCACCAACCCCAAAGAGTCAGGAGCGTCCATGCTCTTCTCGATTTTAATACAGTGTATCATTTTTTACTGAAATAGTTCAACCTCATCATCTTTTAAAATTATTTAAAATATGTGCAACCTAGTAGTAATCATGGAGCAAGTGCCTATTCAACAAGCATGCATCTTATTACAAATAATATTTATATCTGCTTTTTATATTCTATGGCCTTGTTCAGTTAAAGCAGTCATAGTTAAATCAAACTGAAATGGCTTTATTGGAGATGGGTTGCACTTTATACACAAAACTATGTCCACCATGATGTCCTCTCTCTAGGGTCCATTAACAATATTACACACTTTGTCATTATTGTCAGGGACAGAAGACATTATTTGTAATGGTACAAGACACAGTCTAAATACAAAGGTTTGGCAGGTAAAAAATTAAAACACCACATAGATTGTCTGTGCAAGCAGCTCATTATGACCCATCGTTTATTTTTTTATTAGCCAGCCTCTTCGCATAGCATAGAATACAGAGAAGAAGCTCAGGTTGGAAAGGGTGGGCTGACAACACACACAGCTCTACCACAGGAGACCTGCCTCTTTGTTAGTCAGTATTGTTCTTTTTATACATGACTGTTAGACAACCTTAACAGTATTTGTATTAAAGTTACCATGACAACAAAGGTCTGGTACACCTGCCACTGGGATACACCTACTGGATCTTGGCATTGGAAGAATTAACCTATGTGGTCGTACAGGTGGGAGGATTTGATTTTTCTCAAGTGCCTGCCTAAATGACTAAGGCCATGTTTCTGGAGAGGGCAGTCTGAGCCCACCCTCATCACACCTCACAGACTGCAAGTTCATAATCTGAAACAAAATGTGGTGGTGATAATGAGATGCATTTTGCTCATACGTGCACATAATTCGACCAGTACCTGTAATGGGACCAAATATTTTCCAGACAGTGATTAACAATATGATTAATCTAATTCCTTGTATCCTTTTCTTCTTAAAAGTGGGTCACATTATTAATTTTTATTTGCCACTTCAAAGATGTATTACGCTAGAGTAAGCTAAATGAATTGTACAGTTGCCTTCTTGTTTAGAAAGGACAGTGTGTGAGGTCAAATGTCCCTCAGATTTAATCTAGCCTTTCGTAATGCAAAGTGATCCATTTAAGACTAGCAGAGAACTATTATTGCTGCCGTGTGTAAGGCTGTTTTATTATGCATACATGGACATGAGAGTACAGTGGTTGTGGTTATGACCTTACAATTAGAGGAGAGGACTTCTGCCCAAAAGGTCTCCAGGGGATCAAATTCCCAGAGGCAGACTAATGAAAGAGACTTAAATCTGTGAGACACCCTACGTCACTGCATGTATTACATGTCTACTTAACTGTATGTAGTGTCTGCTTTACATATACGTATATTATGTATGCTGTCATTTTTACTGAAGCTGTAGGTCAAAGCACATGTCACATACTGCCTCCTTTTCGGGCTGTCTCTTGGTCAATGTCATTCTGTCTTCTCTGAAATCAAAACAAGAAAAACAAGAACACCTGAGATATCTCACTCTCTGATCTGCCTTTTCTCCACATGATATTAAATAAAATAATTTAATATGAACTTTCCAACCTGTAGCTGTACAGATATTCAGAATATTTTGCACAAACTTCTAATTTTTTATTTCTTTAGCCAGGTTCACCTACACAGAATTGGTTCAGAAGGGAGCAGTAAATGTTCTACCCTTGTGAGGTTATAAATTAATAGAAACTTTAATAATCCCTGAAGACAGTATAAGTAGAAAAGATTTTCTTCACCCACTGAACTGTTGCAAAGCAGGTAACACATCCATTCCAGAATTAATTTCAATCTTTTATTGCTCTGGTGATCCATGTGGTTTGTCTGTGATCTTTTTGACACTTAAGAAATTGATGGCAACTGTAGCACTTCACATTTTTCAGGACAGGATTGGGCAAATAGGATAGTAGTAAATTTTCAGAAAAAAAAACAAATGATGAGATTTTGATGGAGAAATGTATAGTTTAGCATTATGCAGTGAAATTAGTGACAAATAAAAAAACTAAATCACAGCAAAACTGTCTGACTGTCTGATATACATATACTGTAACACAGTAAAGCGATCAGTTTAGATTGTTTTTGGTCTAAGTTGTACCTGATGTTCACTTGCCAGAGAAGTAAGCGAGCCTCAGCCTGTGGAGTGCACTTGCTCTGCTGTAAACAGTTTTGATTAATATAAAAAATCTGATCAGTAATATCAGTAAGATCCCGATCCCAGTCCCGGTCCCGATCCCGATCCCAGTCCCGGTCCCGGATCTGGTCCCGGTCCCGGTCCCGATCCCGATCCCGATCCCGATCCAGGTCCCGGTCCCGGTCCCGGTCCCGATCCCGATCCCGGTCCCGATCCCGGTTCTGGTTCCGGTCCCGATC
>OMNW01008906.1:0-31124 GCA_900303245.1 Selene dorsalis
GTCATGAGGAGAGGCCATGTGATGCGGATGTGGTATTGGAGCATAGTTTGAAGGCGGGGGGTGGAGGGCTGATGCTGGAAGAAAATGGTGGGATATTGCATAACTGGAAAGTGAAAAGTCCTCTGGCTGGCATGACAGGAACATTCCTCCACCCACCCCATGTCCTCATCCTCCATTTCATCTCTCTTTTCCCTTTTCTCTGATTCAAATGCAAACTGTTGCCTCTTCTACTAATAACCACATGTTGTCCACATTTTCAACTCTCAGATGCAGAGGCCCTTAGTCCAGGCTGCCACATTAAAAGGTCCAGATTTTACACTTTACCTGAGTTTATATGTGTGGATCCATCATGAGATATACCAGTATTTGTGATTTCTTTTAGACCCAAAACCATCTCAGAATAGTTTTATATCTCTCCCAGGCTTCTCTCTGGAACTCTTGGAACAAGTCAGTCAGCCAATCAGAACAAAGGAGGCTGAGCCTCTCCTCTGATTTGCAGCAAGCTTTGTTGTGACATCACAAAGTTACAGGAGTCCTGATGGCTCAGTTTAAGGCTCAGTTTGTGAATACAGGCTGTGTTAATTTCTCTGTGGACTAAAGTCTCATATTTTCACAGTGCTAATATAAAAACTAGATGTGCTGGTCATCAAAAAAGACAGGTGTAGTTTGTAAGCAAGCTCTTTAAAAAAGAAAATGTGCAAGTTTAGCTTAACCTACTCCTTAAACTGTAGGGTGCATGTCACAGACGCCTAAATCCTCATTTCATTGCTCACGTATATTGCACTCTCACATAACACCCCACTATATGAGACCTTAAATTGAGAGGCTTTAGGAGTAGCAGGGGGGAAATGGAGAGAACACAAAGGAGCATAGAGATCAGCTACCGGGCTCAAGTCCCATGTGGTTCAAATCCAGGGCTCTCATTCTCCCTGATTGCCCCAGCAGCTCCCAGTATCAGCTCTTCCAAACAGCAGCAGTTTAGATGGCAACCAGGCGACAGGCCAGAGATGAGCTAGCTTCTAGGCCCGCGTCTCTAAGCTGGAGGATGTGGAGAAAGGAGTGTGGTCCAAGCCAAAGCTGAAATCTGTAAAGATTGAAGTACAGAAAGTCAGAGGGTTGATGTTGAGCTGGCTCACAACGGCTGCTTTCCTGTTTGACAGCCAAGACCATACAGTCCCAAAAAACAGCAGCGTGCGTTTATTGTAGCGGCCGATGTGGACCCCCTCTGGGTGTAAAGCGGCTGCTGGTTGAAAAGATTTGGGTGAGAGATGATGTCATTCTTCATAGTGTCGGAAGCTTGGAATGCGGGCACTTCGGCCCACCCCGTCCAGCTGAATGGATGAAAACAAATCCTGTGAACCTACTGGCCGGCTTTAAGGGGCCCCACCTCTGGCACCGGTAGCCATCTTCACTCTGGGGGGCCCTGGGGGGCCCTGGACGTCTGGCTGACGTCATGGTAGCAAAACCATTATGATGAGATTAGTGTGAGCTTTTACACAAAGCCGGGGCACCATAGCATCTCAACCTCTCTTCTATTTTTTTGTGCTTATCCATTTCCAGGACTACATAGCTCCCTTCTCTGCTTCATTCAACACCTTCCTCTTTACATCCTTCTTTCTTCAACTCTGATTTATCCATCTCTCTTTTCCAAGACTTTACTTCTCCTCCCTGGCACACAGAGTCCCATTTCCTGGGTTCATATGCATTTCAAAAGGTGCAGGAGGCTCCTTGTACCAAGCTGAAGAATTGAGAAGAGCAGCCGGGTGAATATCAAAACGCTGCTCTGCAGAGATCAGCTCTCGGTTAGTTAGTGGGGAGGCACTCGGTGATCTGTAGCCCTGCAAAGTGTTTTACAGCTTCCTTAGTTGTCCTTTTCTGTTTTCCATTTATTGTAATTAATAAATTGAATGTGTGGTTTGAAATGAATGTGGTGTCATGAACCTCTCTGGTCATTGCAGGATGAACTGGACCTGACGGATAAGAACAGGGAGGCCATGTTCGCTCTGCCCGATGAGAAGAAATGGCAAATCTACTGCAGCAAGAAGAAGGTGAGTGTCTCCCCCCTCCCGAACTTTATCATCCATCAGCTCCAGTCTCTGGCTGGCCCTCTGTTGACAGGCTGCCTGAAGCCACAGTTTAGGGCTTAACTGTCAGCAGTGAATGTAAGTGAAGGGCCGCCTCTTACCAGAACCCTCTCAGCCGCACAGTCTGCCCTGTCTCCACTTTTTCATTTCTGCATTGATGTAAACATATGCACATATATATGACACCAGCCCCATACTGCATCATGTATTCTGCATGCTGTAATATGTGGGGTGTTGTACGTGCACATACAAACAACACAGGGAACACAAACAGCTCTTGTTTCAAGGCCGTCAATTTCCAAATCTCCCTCCCCACGTTGGAGAAAGCAATTTCCTCATGCTGCTTAAGAATTGTCAACATACCATGGGAGCACTAGAACATTCTGGTTAGTCCTCTCTTTCACCCCTCTCCCCTCGCCAAAATATCTCCCGTTCTCTTCGTACCCTTCAGCGTGTCTCTCCACAACAACTCTGGTCTCACTTTGTGGTCAAGTATCCACCAGGAAATGACATTGTGCTCGGTGAAAAAGGGGAATTCAGCCTACCTCTCTCGCTCAATAGCAAATTGAATAAATAGTCATAAACCCTCCCTTGTGTCTCTTTGCTAATTTGTTTGTTGGCTGAGGGTTTTGTGTTGGAAGCAGAGCGAGCCTCAGTCCCCTCCTTCCACTTTCCAAGGCATGCAGCCTCAGCATAGCTGATGTGATATGCTCTGACAACCTTTTTAAAGAGGAGTAAACACACACTGCTTTGTGTGTGTATGTGCGCACCTGCATGTGTAAAAGTTTGTACTTGTATCCAGGCCAGTATTGAGTTACTAGGAAAAAGAAGAGCAGTGGAATTGTGGTGTGTTTAGAGGGATGTCAAGGCGAGGATGGAAGCTGGAGCACCACAACAGTTTACAATGAAACGGAATATGTGGAAAAATAATACAGGGGGGAGATATAATCTTTGTTTTAATACATAACGATAACTGTAGGACTTGAACACATTGCATTGTATCAAAGGGGGGATTGAATTGTTGGCAGAATGTACATTAGCACATGTCAACCCACATAAAAGACAGGAGTTCAGTAATACTCCAGTATCAGTTATTGAATATCTCACTGGAGCGACCGCAGATGTTTATAAGGACTCTTTGTGCTGTAGCAGAAGGTAGCGGAAACAAAAGTTTGGCAGCAGTCTGGGTATATTGGAAGTGAAATGGTTTGCAGTGTGCACCTAAGCCGGGTTCAGAAGTAGGATATATTAGTTTGTCGTTCCTCCCTCATCTCTCCCAGTCAGAAATCATTTCCTCTAAGACTAAGGTGAAAAAAAAAAAAAAAAAAAAAAAACAGCCGTGTGTCTCGGCCAGGAAATGGAGAGCAAAACTGGGGTAACAGTGCACAACGGAAAGCCGGAGGAAAAACCAAACAAACCCCTCATTCATGGATAAAGGCGGTGTAATGGAGAATGAGAAAGGAAAAAAGCAACTGGCATGCAATATGGGATAATAACCTGCATGTCTGTGTGTGAATATGCTAACAGGAAGGCATGATTGCTGTCCGCACGTGCAAATACACACACACTCCAAGAACTTAGGAATACAGACAGGTTATTCAGACACAACACACAATCACACACACACATACGCACACATATAGAGCACAATACTCGCCCTGTGTTCCTGAGAAATACAGCATGACAGTGATTTGAATGGGAAGCAGTGGACAGCAGAATTTCCCTCCATCGTCCCTGTCAACAGCAAACACTGCTTCCCTTCTTTCCTCCAGTCAAGCCACTGCTGCAGTTGTTGTGGTTAGATAACACTTGGTGGGGGACACTGAGGACACGACAAGGGCACAGACTAACTTTGTTCACCTGTAACACAAACTGGTCAACGCATTCACTGCAGACCTGCTCCAAATCAGGTCATTGTGATGTTTCCACATAAACTGACACCAGAAGCGTTGCTAGGATCTCATCGTTGGGTGGGCACTTTGGATTATTTGTTACTTTATTAACAGTTTTAATTGGATTGCTGAGAACAGCAATCCAATTAAACAGGTCTTGCAATTCCCTAAACCATGTCTGTACCACAAATGTGAAGAAGACCGATACCATATGATAATGTAAAGAAGGAGCGCAGCCACACCTTCAAAGTGGCCAATAGGAGAGCAGTGCATTTTTGATGAACAATGACAAAATTACAGAAAACCATGAACACTCAAAAAAAAAAAACTTTAACTGTGATTTTTTCAAAGCTTTCATTGAATGGGCAGATAATTCCTCTAGGTGGGCAATTCCCACCCCAGCCAGCCTGTAGACACGCCCCTGACTGACATAAAGTGAGCCCTTCTTTGTGGGATGATGAGCTAATAAATTCACTTCTAAACCCTTATTCACAAATTGACATTTCAGATACATACAGTACATTTTAACTACAACCATAAAGATGTGGTCAGTTGCTCTTCTCCAGCTATTCTTCTGTTTGCACTGATTTTCTCTCTGTGCGTTCATAACTTCAAGACATAACAGTACAGCATATCATTTGATTCAGTGGGCATCATGAAAGAACCAGTCATGTGAACAGATTTGTTTTTAAGTGGCACCTGCTGCACATTAGAGAATATGTAGTGTACATATAAAGAAAATTCACTAATGATTGTTGTAGGACAACAAGTAGTCTGCCCTTCTTCACATTCACATAAATGAATTTGGAGTTAAATATTTTAAAATATTCTAACATGGCTTCAATCATATGATATCTGTAACAAACCTAATGCAAAGTCAGTATTCCACTCTATATTCCATATCATCATGTTCCTTCCAATTTGCTCAGAGACATATTAGATATTAACTTTGACACACAGCTCTGTGGTCTGTGCACACAGTAGCTTTCAGCAGTGAGGTAACAGACTTGAGACAAATAGCCAGTCAGATGGTCCTGCTAGAGTGGAGACAGGGGAGGCAGATGCATCACAACCAGAGTCACACTTTTAAGAATCATAGTTATTTTATCATCAATGATAATGATCAATTCAAGCAGAAAAATCACAGGAATGTAATTGTGAAATGCTGAATATTGGATCCAGTAATTAAACCAGCCATGTAGTGGGCTAAACCCTCTGGCATGTGTGTTAGAAGTTCTCAGAATGGACTTTCAGCCCTGGGGGAGTTCCAATAATTCCATCCATAAGAAACACAATAACAGAATAACTATGGATGTTCAGGCATTGATTTACAGCTTTATGTGGCAGTTTTGTTAGTCTCAATGATCGAGCCTCATGTCCATGCTCCTCCCCACAAACAGGGAGCTTTTGTCAGTCTGAAAGGAGCAATTTAGTGTAGTTTGTGTAGTTGAGACCCTCATAGAAACAAACCCCACAGAGGGAAACAGCAGCCAGCTGTGATGTAAGGGAATTAGTCGAACTCTGGACTCTCAACCATGACTGACTAGAAAATCTTGTTGAGATCTTTAGACTATACTATAAACTAACTGTATCTACACTTCTGATCTCTGCCACCCAGTCCGCCACAGCCAGTGGTGTTTGGTGTGTGTGTCCATGTATGAACAAAACAGAAACAGAACTTCATTCTTGGTGAGCATAAAAACAAAGTGACAGTTGTATACTAGTACAGCGTAAAACTGAAACAGAGATGGCCTGAGCAAATCTTTATGCGAGTCTGTTGCCTTCCTGTGTGTGTGTATGTGTGTGTGTGTTGTTTTTGCAGGCATGACTCGCATCCAGCAGCCCCCAGGTAAAGAACACGGTGTAACATCTAATAACTCCTGATAATCGTTCAGCGCTGGGAGCCAAACAGGGTCTCCTGACTCACATTAGAAGCGGTCCACTGACCACACACACACACACAGTGTTTTCAGCCCATGATCAGACAACATGGCCCTTCATTAGTGTCAAAACAAAAAAATAGCACAGATCTGAAAATTTCCCTGAAAAGAGGATTTTCTGTATCCGTTTCACTGATCGAGATCATTCAGCCTCACATATCTTCATCTCAGAAATCTGCCAGTGCAATATCATGGCTTAACATAAGTACGATGTATACCCCCCTGCATTGCTCTCTCTGAAGTGGCAGAAGCATGTCGAGTGCTGTTAGCCACATGTGCATTATCCCCATCACTTAAACTAATGTGACCCAGGGCAAAGGATTCCAGCTCAGCCATGTGCTGAAACGTGTGTAATGTTAGCTACCTGCAAGACATGGCAAGCATTACATAATCTCCCAGAATTCAATATCCTGTCCATTTCCTGCTTCTCTAGGTGAGACTATATATCCCGGCTTCCATAGATAAATATTCCCTGCCTCCCTGGCTCTTTTGGAATGTCAGACAGTCTCCCTAGTCGCACAAACGGGAATATACTGTATGTGGTGACAGCTGCAACGGAGAATATGGGGGGAAATATTGACTGAAATGACAGCTAATGCACCCCAGTGTGTGGCTGTAACAAAGCTCTGTTGTATTTTCTGGACAGTCCATGTGCTGCTTTTCTGTTGTACTGCTTAGATGTGAAAGGTTTGATGGGTGCAAATCGAATATTTTACAGCATTTAAACACTGGACTAATCACAGGTTTTGCAGGGGGGGGTCAGATGAAATCCATCATTTTGCTTTATGGCTTATGCACATCTGACATTGTCAGAGTTTCATTTGTCATTCTGTATGTTCAAAAATATTTAGTTATCTCCAGCACTGTGCAAAGTTTGAGTCCATCATGCAACACCATCATCTAGGCTTGTGACGGATCCCTTACTGAATCCTGATCTCACTGTGACACCATGAGTCACACTGTTTACAAGATGAATGCACCACCTGCCAAGGGCACTTTGTATGAAGTTAATGAGGAAACAAAACCTATTTGTGGGATTAGTGCTGAAAGCATTCAAAGTTGCTTTTACTCTTTCACAATACTGTGCATAACTTTGCCTCTGAAATAATTTAAGTGACTGTAATTAATGACATCAGATCTACCATTTTTAGTTCATAAAATGTCAATGTCATGTGTGAAACCAACAGTCTAAAACAACAAGTAATACCACAGCAAATAAAACAAAAAACATTTCTTGGCAGTGAAACAACAAACCATGTCAGGAGACGATCTGGAAGAAATGAATGCATAGATCAAATTAAGTGCTAATTATTTGTTGTTGATCAACAAGTTGGTTAATTTACCATGAAGGTCTCTCTGCATTATATATTATAAAAAGTAGAAGAAGGCCTTTTCTTGGTTTGATCTGCAAATGAACACCTCTGGATTATTTAAAGTGGTTAATTGTAAGTTTAGCTTTAGCCAGAGTTAGCATCTCTGTTTACCCACCTGTCTGGAGGAAATGTTGCAAGTTTAGCAGCAACCTTCATTCTTTTACTCACCAAATGTCGTCTCCAGCTGTGGAAAGCAAAATCATAGTATTTGGTATTTGAACATAGTGTGTTCCATCCAGTATTGTGCTCTTGCCTGTGCTGTTGTGTGTTGGATGGTTTTTGAGAACCATCCAACAGAACCAGGGTCCCTCTGGGCCTCTCTGAGCACATGGAATCATGGGAGTGTTAGACGCCTGATGAGGAACTCCAACTGCCAGAGAAACTGGAGACCTTATGGAAATATGTCACTGAGAGCCAATGTATAGATTCAGACCCCAGAACAGTTGAACTGCGCTTGAAGCAGCGTCGGGGTTAAAGCTGGAGGACGTTAGCAGGGATCTGGATTCAGTACAGCAGCTTGTAGGGCATTGTTACCCTGTTACCCTCCTCAAATTAAAATGTAGTTTTACAGTCAAAAAAAATGATCGAAATCTCCAGTGGTGCTTCAAAGTGGTTAAAGTAACTGTAGCCAAAGGAGCGCTGAAGCTTTCTACCCCTGGTTCCCCCTTAAAACCAAGACTTGAAATGTACTCTGCCTGCATGTAGGACTTTTATAGCCTATGAGCTCAATTATCATTGTCAGTGAAACTTTTCAGGAGGTTTGAAATCTTTGACACAGGCTTGTTACTTGACAACAGGGGAGCCCAAATATGTAATTTCATCCACTCTTCCAACAGGTGCCCTTGCAAACGCAATAGCCTGCCAAACAGACAGAGAAATATTCCTGAACTCTGGCTTCAGTCAGGTATTTGGGCTTTCACAGAAACAATATACCCCTCAACAGATGTTCGTAACAAGAGGAGCAGCTTAAAGAAATATAGCTGATACACTGTTGGGGATTCCTGTCCTCCTATGCTGCAACCCAGACTGTAAATCATATTTAATGTCACCAGACATGAGGAATGTACAGTGTGGTGTAAGTGTGTAATTGATGTAATAGAATGATGGGCTTGACCTTAAACTGTCGCAGTGGAGCACGCGACTGGAATGTTTTCACCCAGAGGACCTGAAGTGGAGGAGCTCTCTGTACCTTCAGCTCTTTCATTCAAACATGCACACAAGCGCAAACTCTCCAAACTCTCCAATCACATCATTTTTAACAGGCTCCACTCTAAGGGATCTGGCTCCCTATCAGGACATTTTAACACCGGTCATCAACTGTGATTAACTCCCAGAAAGGTTTGATCAAGAGAGTGGTGCACGAGAACAAACTTACCGTCACGTCAGCGCTTGGAAATTCCATTTTAAAGGCAAATATTCAGGAAGTGTGTGCACTGATATGGCTAAGACCCTCAAAACAAAGCTTATGTTGTAATCATTTTTTTTTATATGTCTCAAAACAAGACGATAATCACAGTACTTAACTCCAGCTCATAAACTGCCAGGGTAAATGTTGCATTGGGCTCGACATGTTTTCGAGGGTGTGACGACGACGGCTGTAATTTTGCAAAAGGGCCAGAGAGAGGCAGTTAAGTTGTTAATCTCAGCGTCAGGATCTGTCTGGCATGGCGTGCTGAGCGTGTCAGCAGTATAGTGGAAAACACAAGCTGAGCAGTACACTGAGCTCTATTGTTTATCTTTTAGTTTAGCCATTTAGCTCGAGCCGAAATTTTGGCCCGGAGTGCTGCAGATTAGAAACAATGGTCAATCGGAGGACTGAAAGCCACACTGACCAAGCCAAAGGTCTGCGTCGAAGCTTCTTGAGCTTGTGTGTGTGTGTGATTCTTTAAGGACTGGTTGTGCCCTCTCTGGAGCTTGTCTAATGTGTGAAGTTCATTAGGTTACCAGAGATAATGAAAGAATTTTATGTTGGGGGGACAATATGTTCCAGCTGGTCCCAGAACAGAGCCTGTCTGGTTCAATTAACAGAGAGGGTTGTTTGTCTCGTGTCCCCATGTAAATATTGAAGCAGCATTACAGTAAAAAGGGGATTTGGTGGTATGAAATATTGATTTTCTATTACCAGAAGGAACAAAGAGTGATTTCATGAGCTCTTGCTGCGGAGTGACTCAAGTAGATAAAGTACTTTCGACAGTATCAAAGAGCTTCAGTTGCTGCTGATGGCTGCTTCATAAACTCATTTATAAATAATCTTATCTAGCATGCCTATTATTCTAAGATAAGTGCTCTTGTGTTTCTTTTCCGGTGGTCTCACAGCTAACGGCTCCTGCACTTGTATGTGTATGTTTGTGTGTGGCTTTAGTAGTTTTACTTAGGGAGGAGATGTGAACGTTTCAAATGTCTCTAGTGTCTTTGGTAATCGATCAGTACTCAATACATGACGCCACCAAAAAATAAACAAGTCAGCCATGGTCCTGTGTTTCCACCATATATAGGGATGACCGACCAATCATATTTTTACTCTCATTGCGATAAACACATTGCCTAAAATGTGATGAGTAAGGAGAGGAGGCAGGAGAGGGTTAAATTAACCTCCTGTTAAATTGATTGATTATTCATGGGTTTCAGGGTACCTTTTAAAAGGGTAGCTACCTATTCAAGCTGAAAGACTCAGGAACTGTGTGGTTTATATGCATTTGCTTATTTATTGTTGAACATTTTGCTCATATTGAGCAGGCCTACCACCAAATTAAAAAAAACAAAAAAACAACAACACCAGAAACAGAAAACCATTCAAATGAGGATAGGTTTATTCAAATTCTGGCTGTAATAAAATACTGTACATGAGAAGAGGAGAAGGAATGATGAGCAGCTGACACCAGGCTGACTTAAAACTTAAAATGCAGCACAGCCTTGTTGTAGGTTTGGACCTACTGTACTCTTGCTGAATTAGAAGTTATATATTTGAGATATGTTGAGATTTAAGACACACTAAAAGCAAATAATTCCTCTCTTACCTTAAAAAACTGTCCTGGCATACTGTAACTTTCCACCCCTCACTGACATGCACACAGTAACAAGAACAAGAAGAGCGCTCCGCCGCTGCTCTGAGCCTAAACAAGACCAGATGTGAGCAGGGGACATGCTCTCTGTATTCCCCTGTGCCTGGGTTGCTCGTGGCATCACGCTTCCACGGATTGGTCTGGACAAATTGATCTCAGGCAGGGTTGTTTGGAAACTATTGTGGAGTGCACTTTGTTCCTCAAGGCACCTCTTCCTTCTTTTTCTCTCTTTCTTCGTGTAATAAAAGTTAAGACAAGTGAACAGTCTGAGATGCTGTGACCCAGTTATTCAGAACTAGACTGCCTGATCCATTTAGGCTTCATGTGGCTGTTGAGGTACAGAGTGAAGATAGACACAAGGATGAACCTAGGGAAGTGAATTAGCTTGAGAGTAAAGTAAATAAATCTCCCGTATGGAATAACTTCTGAAACAACACGAGTGGAGAGCGACAGCAGCCCGCAGAGGCTGAGGTCTTCATTACAATCCAGAAGCACAAGTTGGACATAATGAACAACATGAAAAACAGACAGCGTTGGAAATGGAAAGGCACGGTCACCTGGAGACCATAAATGTCAGCAGCTGGCTCCATTACATTTCGATGTTTCTGGTGCACAAGAAGTTTTGGCCTGTTGTTGCCTTCAGTGGAAAAGGCCACAGGGTTACCAGAGGCATAAATATTCACAGCAGATTCCATTGAAATCCCCACTTCAGTTTTTTTAGATATCTTGTCATGGACTCAGTTGAGTCCCAATTAGGTTCTCCAGGAAAAAAATCAGGGCGTCATCAAAAGCACGAGGAATCTAACCCTCTGAGGAAAAGACCTCTGTATCACTATTTACTTCAAATAGCATTAAAGTAGGTATGATGGGGATGTTGTGTTTCTACAAAGCCGGTTGTCTATGTAGCTATATTCATGAAAAGTAGAACACCAGAAATGTGCATATTTTCTGTACTGCAACCATTTTCAGATTTTTTTATTTTTTTTATTTTTTTGCAGATACTGCAAAAAACACTTCATATATTTAACTACGTTTTCACAAACTTGTTAGAATGAATGAGATTCAGCTAATGCTGCTGTGTCTGATTCGGTATGTGTTTGTGTCCATGCACAGGAGCAAGAGGACCCCAACAAGCTGGCCACCAGCTGGCCCGACTACTACATCGACCGCATCAACTCCATGGCTGCTGTAAGTCCCACTCTGTCCTCACATTACTCATCACTGCTCTCTGCTGTGACTGTACATCTCACTTCACTTCTTCTGACCACCGCTCCTCTGAGGTCACTGTTCAGTCATCCCCTCACGTCTCTCTCTCTCTTGGCTTGCTTTTTATCATCTCCCTGCTGACTGCTTGTAATATGTGCAAGACCACATTCCTTAGCTGTGACCCCAGCATTCACACACACTGTGATGACAAACAGGCTATTTAGACTCTCAGCAGTTCAGTCAGTGGGAATGACTGTCAAAGACACGGACTGAAGCCAAGATGGCAGTATTCATTATTTCTAGCCTGAATGGCTGGCAATGAGAAACAACATGATACTGTTACAAACTGTTTTCTGCCATGATCTAAGTATCATTTTATTTCATCACTGCTGGTATGTGAATTGTATTATTCGCTTGTAGATTTGGCTTCTGCTTTCTGCCAGTAACTTCTCAACCTGAGTCCTTATGAGGGTGAGCAAATATTTGGAGATCATAAAACATGACGTTTTAGGAGCTGCTCTTAAAGGATGACATGTAAGCTTGAAATTCAGCGACTAGCAAGTTATTGGTGGAGACAGTCTCACAGCTTTAGCAAGAGCCCCTCATATCAGTTACAGAGCTTAGTACATTTACTAGTCTTATCCAGGGCATTGATCAGATAAACTGTTGAACCGTAATTTAAACAGACCACCTTAAACATAATGCCAAAACGTAATGACATTTAATATGTGTTTATTGCCATTTTGTTTGCTTTTCTGGCAAACACGTCTGTGTTAACAATCCATGTGGAGGGCTGCTATTTTTACAGCTGTTTTTGTTTACTGCCTCCGCTCGGGGGACGAGAACGAGCTGCTTCTGAACGCTGCGCCCATACCTGAGCTCAGTGCTGAAGTCTGGAGAAACTGTTTTTTCTGACATTTTCTTAAAGGGCAGATAGGAAACACACATACACACACACACACACACACACAGACACACACACACAGTATTTCACGGGAGAGAGCTGATTTGTGAGTTGACAAGAATTTTAAATCCAGCAGGGCTGCAGTGGTGCCTCTGTGTTATTAGATGTCAGACACACTGTCAGAGTCTGTTTTACTGTATCTACTGCAAAACACACGCAGACTTTGCAAATCATTTGTATATAGTTTTGAAATGTTGACATTTGTGTAAAACAGTGCTGGTGTGAGATATTTCCACTCTGTCCAGTGGTCTACAAAGTGTCAGTGTGAATAATTGCACAAATACTGGGGGAAAACCTGTTTGAAGAAAATAGGTAAAAACACATTAGAAGCAAGTGAAAGTATATTACATCACTGGCAGAAGTGGTTTTGCTTGCACAAAGGAGATTCAGATTTTATGACATCTGTAATAGATGAAATAACTCGAGAGATATTTTTGCAGTCTCTATTCTCCTTCTTGCACAAGTGCTCTCTTGTTCAAGCCCCACTTTAGGAGGGTCTCCCTTATTCACCATAACTCCAACCAATTTCCTCCTCCCTCCTTCCTGACTTTTTTTTATTCACCCCCACTAACTGTCTTCCATTTTCTCCAGCACAGTGCTCCAGACAGCCTCTTGACAAGAGAGCATTTTGAAATTTTGGAGGTGCTCTGCCTGTCCATGACTTCATGTCTTGGCTTTCAGGCGAGCTCACCAGGGACGGCCCCTTCCACAGTAGCAGAGTAGCTGAATGAACTCATTTTCGCTTTGCCGCCTAGAGAGAATACAACACAACCAGCATGTCAGTGTTCATTCATAAAACCTTGTCAGAGCCCTGTGGTGGTTTGTGAAAACTCAAACATCCCTGTGACTTAGACAAGAGTTGCTGTAGCCCCGATGTGTCCCAGGTAGAGGGCCGAGATTCCAAGTTCCCATCTCGGCTGTCTGGATATGGACAGAGATCAGATCCAATGTCATGTCAAGGGAAGGGGCTTCTTACAGACCTCTGAACTCAGCTGTTGCATTTTTGCAGCTTCTCAAACTTGAACCAGTATCATCTGATATATTTTAATTCAGTCACTCAGAAAAAAAGTCAGCGTCCTGGATCTACTGGAGCTCCAGAGAGAAGCCTGACATTGTGACTGCGGTGATTTTACCCAAACTGATTCAACCACTTTATAATGAATGGCTGGAGAGTACATGAATGTGTTATAACAGGACTATTAATCCTACTTGTTTACAACCACAGCGCTCCACACAGCCACTCAAGAACATCAGGATAATAAACAGGGTTCAGCTAGTCTGTTAGCTTCATTAGATGTAGGTACCTATGACTGACACTGCATGACCACTCAAGTGGAAGTAATGCTGTTTGCCTTCAATTATTTTGACCGAATGCTCCTTTTACTTGATGCATCAGTGATACATATGGTCCAAATTAAGGTTTGATGAACACCTCTCATCACTCACTCAGTTAACAACACACTGATGACTAGCTTGAGGGCACAGCTTTGGCTCTAGGGGGCATTTCCCATAATAGGGACTTAGGGAGGTACCTTCTGCTGGTTTACCAATCTGCCATAATAGCATCCTTATGTGCATGTTGGCCACAGGTTAGAATGAGCTTACAAATAGCAGATGTAGGAAGGAGCCATTTGGCTAGACTCATTGACACGGTGAACTGGCTCACAGCACGACCAAATCATTCACCCTCCCCAACACTTGTTGTGTCCAAGTTCCCATTGACGATGAACATATTCGTTGAGAGAAACTGGAGCCAGAGCCTTTACTTCTTGGCAAAGGAGTTCCTCAACCATCTGGACACGATGGATGTTTTGACTGCGCTGCTCCTAGATTAAACACTCTCACACACTGGACAGACCGGAGCTGTTGTTAGGTAGTCAAACACGGGGGTGACTTAAGGTTGCTATATGGGTGCTGTTTGTTCAAAAAGTCTGTTCCAATGAGGAATATTTGCACCCAGCTTTGACCAGCTTTAAAGGGTTGAGGGGCTGGAAAACAGGGTAATGTTTAAGCAAATATATTTTTCAAGCAAATTAAGGGGCAGCCGCTGTGACAAGCTTACTCTGCTGCTGAAACGTTCATTGTTTGAACCCTAGCACTTGGCAGTGCGCTGCCATGGAAAAAGCCCGCAGAGGCTAAACAGAAGCCCTGTGGCCCTGACTAATGGGAACACAGGGGCTCTTTGATGTGGCTGATGGAGGCCTCTAAGTGATCTAGAAATGCATTAACACTACTGCTGACCAAAGTGTTTTTTATGATTTACCTTATTTGTTGAAAGCTTGATTGGAGCTAATTGTCTGCATGACTTATTTTGGCATGTTGTGAGCTATAGCTCCACACACAACTAAACTGAAACAGAGGGGGGGAACACAGATGAGCTGTTTGATTTGTGGTGCCTGAAACATTAGCTCACTAATGAGGCACTGATTATACAGTATGTGCTCAGTGAAACGTGTAAATTTACTTGTAGAGGACTGAATATGCGCTGCTGCCAAATTAAGATTAACATTCTTGAGTTGACTCGGTAGAAACGATGAAAAGCTCTTAATTAAAAGTGAAAAACAGAATTCACGCCAGTGTGTGTGTGTGCGGTGAAGCCAGAATTTTATCAGCTGTATTTCCACTAAATTCCAGTTTGATGTCTCATGACCACTATAGATGCAGACCCTGTTTGCCTTTGATGAGGAAGAAATGGAAATGAGGAACAAAGTGGTGGAGGATCTGAAGACGGCACTTCGGACTCAGCCCATGAGGTGAGTGAATCTCCCCGATCTCCTGACCTCTGACCTTTCCCTCTGCTGCAGACAGTATTGAGCTCTGAATGGTGCACTCCCTCTACTTGACTTACTGGAGTAGTGACACACTCAATAAAGAAACATGCTGCAGGAAAGACTGACATTTTTCATCTGTCTTCTGTCATAATAAAGGGGCTTATTTACTGTGCATCTCACTGAAATACCTCCAATTATGTATATATATAGATCTATATATAGATATATAGATAGAACTCTCCCTGACATGGTCTTAAGCAGCTGTTAGGCCTCACTCACCACCACAAAGAAACATTCAAGGACATTGGACAGCCCACAATTACAAACTGCCTCCTTCTCCCCATCAGCAGCTCCTTTGGAGCTGTCCATCAGCCCGTGCCAGTTGTGTGATGCAGTGGTCTGGGCTAAAGTGGGGGTGTTGAGCTCTCTCAAGGGAGGCTATGAAGCAACAGACCTAATGTGCAGAGTGACAAAGACCCAGGACAGCCTCAGTGTCTGGGTCATGTCTGGGTTGTGTGTGTTTTAGAACATGTGTGTCAGCACAAGTTATGATTGTATGTGTAAATGTGTAGGTAATCCAGAGTGATAAAACAACAACTGGTCAAGAGTTGCCTCAAGGCTCAGGACACAAGACAGGAGACCATTAGAAGAGTGGCTGCTTCGGCCTTTCATCGGTCTTGAATGTGCATTTTCATGTATCCACAGTAAAACATTTCATCACCTAATGACACAAATAGTTGATCAACTATCGAAAGTATTCATAGACTCCTTCTGTTGTTACTGTATGGCTTCATCGGGGTACAAAGGGTCAAATATAAGAGCTATTTATTTACACAGGTTTATGTCAAGAGCAAAAATGCCGACAGATGGAAGTGGGTGTGGAGAAGCACAATAACTGTTTGTAGCTATATTTCATATATTCAAGACAATGCATGAAGGTGCTTCACAAAAACTGAATTTAAAAACAAAAACATAAAAGTAAGTTGTAAGAAAATTATAAGGAATGTTAACTGTGAATAACTTTAACATTATCTTAAGTTCATCAAATTGTCAAAAAAGAGCTAATGACTTAAGATTGAGGAAAAGCACAACCCCGTCCTTTACAGTGATATACAATTGACCCATTTATTCCAAGCACCAGAGGATTTATTTGAAGGGGGTGAGGAAACTGGGGAACTACTTCTAATTGTCACCCTAGTAAAAGCACACAGTGCTGAAATGTCTAGCTGTACTGAATAATGAAATGGAGTGGAAGCAGTTTGAGTGTGTGATTTAATGAGTCAGAGCTACAGCTGATACCAGCTGTAACTATAGGTATGATGCAGTCTGGACCTTAAAACCTGTAATGAAGGTATAAGGAGGACTAGTTTCCTGAATGTTGACAGTGTGGAAAAAGGACAATAACTAAATAACTAATGTTGTACAGTTCCAGATACTCCACAGTTTGATACAGGCTCCACTCTGAGTGTGTTGCTCCTTCTCTTTCACTGTGTCTTTTATACTGGAGTGTCCTTAATTTACCTCATCAGAGGTGTCTATAATGACTCAATCAGCACTATTCAGTGATGCATTTGCACCCACACTGTTCCTAGACTGAGTTATTGCTCATTAGCACACAGATGTTTTTCAGTATGATAGAGCAGGTGTGTCCCACAGAACATAAGTGTTCAGGGAAAGCATTGTGTCCCACCTCTGTGACAAATGAGCAACTAAGGCAAAAAGATGGCTTTGTGCGGTGATGTCTGGGGGGGGCAGCTAAGCACTGCACCTAAGTGTCCCCTGTATGTGTTACTGCTGCATCCCTTTGTGTGCATATATATTGTCTTTATGGGCACATTCTGTGAGATATGGTGGTGTCTGTGTGTATCGAGCTTTGATTGATGTCCGCCTTTGGATGACTGCTTCCCTCCCTCTGGCATTTCAAAGAAGCAGCTGGGTCTGCTTGTGAAGAGGTGCCCTTGTGCCCTCGGTCCGCTCTGCAGGGCCACACCACCCAAACACATTGTGGGCATGCATGGTGCCAGGCAGAGCACACAAAAGCAGCACATTGTCAACAAGCCCTCCACTGTTGTCACTTTCACTCACAGGCTGATTATTAGCCATTGAAAGGACAAGGTGTCATGTTCTGGTCATGTGTTCTCCTGTATGTTACTGTATATGGAGTGTGATACAAACACAGACACAGTTGTGTAGATAAAAAGCCTCATTTTATATCCCCTCAATTTTACAAATTTCTGTTTAGTGTGAACTAAATCAAACAATCAGGGTACCCAGTTTTTTTAGTTTGATATGCCTAAAGGGCCACCTGTTGTATGAAGGTAGAGTTCCATGTACTTTCATCATAAACCAGGTTTAGGTTATATGAATACTGTGAAAGTATCAGTGCACTGACTGAATGCACACAGTCTGTATTCAGAGACCGAGACTATAAATGAGCCATCAGCACTTCTATAACTTTGTGATGTCATAACAAAGCAGCTGTGCCCCAGCACAGCCAACCTGGATCCAGGGTTCCACCTTGCAGGGTTTTGTTTCTCTGAGTGCTTACATTAAATCTGCTATATTCTTATTCAATCACTCAGAATACAGTCGGCCAATCACAGGAGAGGCTCAGAACTTCCTCTAATTGGCTCATCACCCTGTTGTTACTGGAGCTCAAAAATATTTTCACCAGCCTCAATTTTTATTGAGGTTGGTTTTTGGTTCTCAAAACCACAAATATATCTTCTCATGGATATCAACATTTCCAAATACAACATGGGGAAAGTGTTAAGTACAGGACCTTTAAGGCAGGTTTCTGTTAACACACACTAAGTCACTGACCATCGGCCTCCCAGTTGTTGTTTGAATTTGTCTTTCCACGAGCAAAAAGGGAGTAATTAGAGACAACTCAGTAAATTAAGATAATTGAATTTCATAGTTAAATAAAATTATGTATTATCACATTTCCAGTGCAGCTGCACTGGAACATGTTTCATAGGCCTGCTCAAGTAATCCACTACGACTCGTGCTTTGAGTGCAAATTATATGAAAACAATCAGGGGGGTCAACTTTTTATCCAGGGTGAAATGGTATGGTGCATGTTAGGGGAATTCCAAAAGATGATTAGTAGTTATCCAAATGGCTCACCCCCTGAACAGCTGTTTTTGAGGTCTGAGTTTAAATCAGCAGAGTCTGACCCTTTGCTTTGAGATATGTTTCTGCTTTCTTAAGCGTATCAGCGCTGTTGTCTTTAACTGTCAAAAGGATAGTGGGAAACTACCAAGATGTGAAATAAGGTAGGCCGGTTGACAACAAGGTCTGTACAACACAAATTACATCACCCTTCATTTCAGAGGTGGGCAGTGTGGATCATTATCTCTGTGGTAGGGCAGCGACCGCAGGCATTTAACAGTGAGTGAACTGTACTTTACAATAATTTGAATTGTTACAATCGTTAAACTAATTCAATGGCCGAGATGTCTCATTTCAAATATCAAAATGATGAATTATAAACAGTCATAAAAAGGAGACATTTTTTTCTTGCATCTCATTGTCTCTGCCAGCAGTTATTGCTTTGTTTATCAGCTGTGAAATGAAGCCCGAAGCATCACTTTGGGAATGTACGTTTACTCACATTTAGCACATTGAGTCGTTACTCAAGTGTGCATCTGAGTGCGATGTACAAACATTAACTATCACAGGCAGCTGTGTGTTCAAATCAGATCTACACAGTCTGGTGCATATTTTGGTTTAGCTTCCAAATATTGAGATATTTACAACTCATTTTAACTGCGTCATTAAGTGTGCTTACATAAGCGCTGTTGACCTGCTGGGTCATTTCGCACATCTGCACTGCTGTTTATGCCCGCGCTGATGAACGGGCCGTGTGGTTCATTCTTGTATCACAGACGTCACGCCCAACAATCCCTGTCATTTCTGTGGTAGAATGACTTCAGGAGGGCAGGAAATGAGGCTTTCCTGGAGGTCACTGAGGCTGTGCTGGCCCAGAATGCACTGCGATCCCAAGCTCACGTCAGTAGAGCGTTGCAGAACTTCCCAGGACGCCTCTCACGGACGGTGTTTCTGCAAGTCGCTTCCAGCAAGAATATTGACTCGAGTCGACTGCAGCCGTTCCCTTTGCTCCTGTGTCAATAACCCTTTGGATGATTCGCTACCACCACATGCAAATATTATCCCTCAAAACATTTTGACGCTGGATCACTCAAAGATTGGGCTTAACAGAGAGTGAACTTTATATCTGTTTTCACATATTACCAGATACATTAGTGGGGGAGAGGAGTATCACACCTTTAAAGAGTCTTGGATGGAGCAATGTTTTTGCTTCTCTCAGAGTGCAGATTTCTCACCCTCTGCTACTTAGCGGTTCAGGGGGACATGGAGGGAAGAGGAGGCCAGGTGGGTAGACAAAGGCAGGTTTAAAGAGACTGATCCTGTCGGTGAGGGAGGTTTGTGTTGGAATGGCAATAAACAGATGGAGAGTGGGAAAAAGTTGGAGGGAAGCACAGGAGCTACACTCTGCCCTCCCTGTATTCCCTTTCAGCTTTTGACCTGTCATGTAATCACACACGTCCTTTTCGGTCCTGGAGGTAAAAATTTAACATGTGTTTGGGGGGGTGGTACTGCTTACTTATCTCAAGTGATGTCACTAGACTTAGTGCTGTTTGATGCTGAAGACGACAAGTGTAAAACTGAATCCAACCGCTCACCAGGGTGACCGTGGGTCCTTGAAAAGTCTTAGATACAAATTTACTTATAAACTGTCATAAATTCAGATTGTTTAGATCTTAAATATTGTTGCTTTGAGTTGGACGTTGTGAACTCCTTACAATATATGGAGAATTTCTGGTATGCGCTGAGTGAAATGTTGTAATTTGTGATGATGTACTCTGAGACTCTGAGAAGAAAATCAAGGGAAAAGACAACATTTGCTTCAGATAAAAAAGCAGATTTGGTCTGGACTGAGGTCCCTGTCATTGTAATAGCAAGTATAGTATGAAACTGGTCCAGTGGGCTGACCGAGCAAACTAGCTTTCATTACAGCTCGGACTTTACCGTTTCCTTGCTACGCAAAGAGTAGACAATGCGACTTTCTATCAGACAACACTGAACTATGAATGATACAGTTGAGCAAGTATCTTGTTTTGATAAATTATATTTTTCTTAGCTACCTTACCGCTCAGATTTCTATTCTATTTCTATTCTATTTCCCTTTGGGATTAGTAAAGTACTTCTATTCTATTCTATTCACATTTTGCCACAACTTCCACCTCTGCTTTCTTAACTGGTGTCTAACCAACACTGAAGGCAGCAGGCGGACGTCACTGACGTAATGACGGCAAATGTTTTCAGCGAATCAACAGTCAGAGAAAAGTGTAAATAACACATTAGACACTGGAAGGAGTTTAGAGCCTATCTAAGACCTGAGCATGTTTATAGTCATTCAGAACTGAGTACACATGAGTGAAAAAGTGTATAACATTAAATAATGTCAGATTTGGCGTGAGATTTCTTTCTTTAGCGTGAGAGCGAGAGATTGAGGCTGAATGCGTGACTGTCACACTCAGTGCGTGACAGTTGGCAACACTGTGTTTGGTGACCACTGGTCCCCCTCTGACCATGTTGAATGTCTTGTATTTCTATCCGTGCACACAGGACAGTCTCAGTCCAGACTGTTGTCATCTGTTGTACACTGATGGTGGAACAAACTACTGAATGTCATTAGATGAGCAGAGTCCCTGTGTCTCTTAAAGAATCTCTTGACGACTCATCTCTTCAGAGAGAACCTGCTCTCCTAACACCTTTCAAACCCAACTTGTCTAACCAGCACTTACCATGCTTCTTTGGTGCACGTCGTACCTGATCTCCCTACACTTATTGAATAGGTGCTTACACCAAGCCTTCCTGTTGCACTGAAGCTCACTGATGTACCTCATTTGTGAGTCTGTGTACCAGCTCAGAGCTACATTAGCCACAGCTAACATAACATACCTGGATTCCCAACAGTATTGCAGCAGTCAGGTTGCATTGTGGGTAATGTAGATAGCCGGCTTTGATAGGAAAAATAGAACAAAAAGACAGTTTCTATAGCTCTGGTGCATCTCTTTTGATCCCCTCTTGTTTCCAATTGTCCATCTTGAGTCTCACAGTGTTATGAGTGCAAAGCTGAATTGGTGTGTTTGATTAATGTCTGTGTGTGTGTTACTGGCTTGGACAGCATGCAGCACTTACACGCTCACAGACTGCTCCCTGTGGATTTAATGATGAACCCGGTCCATAAGAGCCGCTGCCTCTGTGCCATGATATACTATACACATCACACATGTGCACTGTAGCCAGAGCTTTTATTGTTATCCTTAAATAAGTGTGCTGCCCTTTGTTCAGCCCTTATATTACCACTGTTACTCGCATCAATAAATCATGTGAGTGAGAGCCATGGTGATATTGTATGACTTCTCTTCTAAATGGCACCCCTGAAGAATCTCCTGGGTCCTTTCCCACTTTCTGGCCCTTTTAAAGTAGAGGGAGGCGTAGGTGAGTGGGTGTGAGAAGGGGATGTTAAGTGTGTGGATTTGGTGATTAAACGAAGGACGGGACGGGAGAGAGGCAGGCATCACACGACCACTGGAGTTTGTGTGGAAGTGTTACACTTTGATAAGTTTGTGTGGTTGGGCTTAAGGACAGGGGTGAACTCTTGACCGACTGTCGGTCAAATGAAGGTCATCCACAGTTCAGAAAGTGTTTTGCCTTTTTGTAGCTAAAACCTTTAACAGCCCATTTGCTTGGAATGAATTTCTGAATTTAAATTGGAGCATCTGGATTAGTTTTCCACACTGTCGTGCTCATTTAGAGGAGTGTCTGCCTCTGGTTGGAGGGTTTTACGCTTTTTACATCAATGGAAATTACATGATCCTCAATGGTTTCTTTAAAGATGGCTCACTCGCATCATCTGTAATCACATAATGATGTAAAAGGGTAAATATCTCAGCTACAGTAACCTGTTATCACTTCTGATCATCCTTGCCAGTTTTTGCTGTCATTTTTGTTTAATCTTTGGTCATACCACATTATGTCCCCTCACTTCTTCTCTTTGTCTGTCTGAAGAACTTAATGTGTGTGTGTCTGTGTGAGTGTGTGTCTGTGTCTGTGTCTGTGGTTGGCTCGGCCTCTGTATTGTTCAGCTCTGCCTGAGCTCATATCGTATGCAGCAGTTGTAGAGCTCTCGCTGTCTTGAACGCAACCCCAGCGGGTTTTCAAGAATGCAGCGGTTGTTCCAAAAAAAAGAAGAAAAAGAGCAAAGAAAAAGAGGAGGCCTGCACGCTACCCGGCTGAGCATGAATGTCAGCGGATAGGAGAAGACAAGAGGAGACTCCAAAGTCAGACGAGATGGGATCCATTGATTGGAGTGCTCAGTGGAGAGAAAATGAAGGATGGGGAGGAGGGAGAGGGGAGCTGGATGTCAGCTTGCAAGGTTTTGTTAACAGTACAGAGGATTAGTCACTGTTGAATATCCTTGAAGGAAGCATGAATGTAGGTTTGTGTGAAATACATCTACAGGAAGTGGAGTGCATATATCTGTCCCTCCACTTCTTCTGTACATGTGCATGCACACACATGCACATGCTTCTACAAAGGGTGCATGTATGTGAATGTGTTTCTGGCAGCAGAGCAACAAAAAGGCAACGAGTGAAGCCTTGAATCCAGTCGATCCTTTTGAAGCCAGGCTCCAAGAACAACATCTCTCACCCTCTGCTTTCCATACATTCATCACCAGGATGTTCAGCTTCATTTCTCCTCCAGTCTGAAGCCTCTCCCCCTGTGAGGTGGCCCCGCAAATTCACAGACAGCCCTATGACCATCTCTGGCTCCCCTGGCAGCCAAAGACGTGTCACTGTTAGAGGATGAGTATTTTTAACAGTTGGATCAGTCCTGCCTTGCTCTAGTTCCAATGTCTGTTTTACATCTGAATCAAGTCATATCTAATATATAGGATTTCTTTTTCACCACCTCGGTGTTGAGTGCAGCCTGAGCCTTGCAGTGTCTGTGTTCAACATGAAGCACATTGTCTGCTGAAAGGTTGTGTGTGTTCTCTGTGATTGTAATGCATTGTCAAGGATGGCTGTCTGTATGCATGCATGCACGCAGTATAATCTTCTTGATCTCACCCAGGCACTGCTGGGAATCAGTGGATTATATGTCTTTGAGAAATTTACTGGTCATGCCAGGTAAAGTCTGTGTGTGTGTGTGTATGTGTGTGTGTGAGTGTGTGTATGTGTGTGTGTGAGTGTATACATCTATCAGCTGGAAACGTGGGATTGATCCTGTGTGTAGGGGAGTATAGGATAATAATTGAATGACTGACATTTTTGTGTCATGTTTTTTCCATGCCTTCCCGAGCCAAGACAGCAGTGGGAGGGGATGGAACTTCTGACATCAAAACTATGTATCTGTTACAAAGAGTAGCAATAAATCTAATCTCTGAGACCCTCTCCCTCTTTCCCTCGCTGTCTCTTCAACTTCTGTCTGCTTCCTTCTTTTCCCTTCCTTTCTCCCTCCCTCTTTCCTTCTTACAAGCCCTCATTTGTTTCAGATAATGTATGAGGACTATCAGGAATCCTATTGAGTGGGGGGGGGGTCATTTACAATACAGCCCACAGTGTGCTCACTGGATGTGACGTCCCATAATGTTTACATGTCCTGTCCGTCATTCTTCAGCAGAGAGGTTAATAACTGGCTGCTTTGAAATGGGTTCAGCTAATGAGGGTTGTCAGCAGGAACCTTTGTAATGTATTAAGTTATATTCAAATCTAAAGTAGTGCTGATGTCATAAGTCTACAAAAGCATTTAAAGGACAGTTCTCTGAGTCAACACAGTGGCTAAACTTTGTGTTGTCATAGTGATGTTATCAGTATTATTGCTGCTACTTAATGTCTGTGCTATAGACTGCAGTTTGAAACTTGTGGGCATTTCACAGGCAGGGAGATTTTTGAGGTTCCATTATGGGAACAAGAGAATTCAGTGTTTTTGGTCTGGATATCTCAGCCTCTGTTGTTTCAGCTCTGACCTTTGTTTTTTTTTAATCAGCCTCTTGGGTGTTTTCCAACTTTTTGGAATTGTTAAATATAATCAGTGGAGAACTTGTTAAATCAAGTCAAATAAAACACGTCAGTCAGAGGTGTCAGTTTAGGCTCTGGGAGATTGTAAAAGGCTAATTGTCGTACTCCTGTAGCTACTTTTGTTAGCTGGTCAGTCAAACCACTTTGGTCAAGACAGAAATATTTTAATCACTAATGGAAAGTTCGGCATGAGATGTAGTTGTGATTCCATGGATCTCTGAGGAAGGAGACCCCAGTCTTCATTTGTCCTGTCATTTGGTTTATGGGCAAATACTTGCAATTGTAATGACATCCCCATCAGCATCAGTTGTACATTGTGTTTTGTGCTAATTAGCATTCATAAGAACTGAGCAAGCCCCAGCATGTTTTTTTAAATATGTAAGTCACTGTATAAAAAAAAAAAGAGTGAAGGCCAAACATCCAAGAGAATGAGTTCTAGTGCTGCACAATTTTGACTTTCTCCATCAGTCTTTGGCTTTTAAGTTCAGTGTTCACACCTTGTTCTCCAACTATTTCACTTATCCTCTTGCTTATTTTTTTCTCTCCGCCTCCACCAGGTTTGTCACACGCTTTATCGAGCTGGACGGCCTCACCTGCCTCCTCAACTTCCTGCGCAGCATGGACTACGAGACGTCCGAGAGCCGCGTCCACACCTCTGTCATCGGCTGCATCAAGGCCCTGATGAACAACTCGCAGGGCCGCGCTCACGTCCTGGCCCACCCGCAGAGCATCAACACCATCTCACAGAGCCTGCGGACGGAGAACATCAAGACCAAAGTGGCGGTGCTGGAGATTCTCGGGGCGGTGTGTCTGGTGCCGGATGGACACAAGAAAGTGCTGCAGGCCATGGCACACTACCAGAAATACGCTGCTGAGAGGACTCGCTTCCAGGTCACACCGTGCTCTTAACACAGTTTGTTTTATTTCTCAGTGATGTTGCAAAGTGATTTAGAAAAATATATAAAGTCACACGAGACAGAAGGAACAGGGTCTAAATAATTCTGAATAAAACTGTATTAGTAAAAACCTAAGTCAAACATATCTAAAATACCCAGGGAGTCTTTGCTGGAGAAATGGGGCACACAGGAACTATGGGGAAGGGAAGACAAAATATTTCAGAGAGATGCTCAAATAAATCAGGCTGTGGTCATTTTGATGAGTTGGAGACTCGTGCTGTTGTGCCTGAGACTCTTGGCCGTGGGTTAAGTCAACACACAGGCCTTATTAAAGTCAGGCGAGGACACTGTAAGTTATTGACGTCAGGGAATGTGTGATGGTTTAGTGACTTGCGGGACTGAGTCAACAAGCCTCATCTCACACGTCCCTCTGGGGGGGGTGAGCAAATCATGCCACCCGGGGCTAAGATAACACCACAGGAACTGAGTGATTCACAACTTTTGAGGTCTTTTAATGTTGCTTTGAGTTATGATTAAGCTGCTGAAGTATGTTGGGGGTCGGTGTAAGAGAGAGCGGAGGGTGTGAGGAATGAGAGCAGTGACCGTGCGTCACCTGGTTCTCTTCAGTGTTGTGTTACAGCAACTCAGTTTTGATCAGTCCAAATGTCTCCAGTGACATGATGTCTCGGTGTCAGACGCAGTTGCTAACTCTCCTCCTGTATCCTGACCTTGTAGACGCTGTTGAATGAGCTGGACAGGAGTACGGGCCGCTACAGAGACGAGGTCAACCTGAAGACGGCCATCATGTCCTTCATCAACGCTGTGCTGAACGCTGGAGCTGGGGAGGTCTGCATCCACACAGCTGCCAAGTCAACACACACACTGAAGTTTAAAGAACTACATTCTTTCTACACAAGTGCTGTTGTTGTCCTCTGTTAGTTTGTTTCAACATTTGAGAGTCTTGGAAACGTGGACAAACATCTGTCCAGATGTTATAAAATGTAACTAGCAGCGACTGTAACACTGATTTTCTCAGCTTCTCATTTGTTTGCCTACTGTTGCTGTAGCATCATATTTACCATAAGTGAATAGAAATAAATGAAAATATAAATGTCAAACCATGTCTTAATATCTAAAGTAAAGCTTAAAGGGTCACGTGACTTTTCTATAGATGATCTTTGTCTTTTACACAGCTTTGTGAGTGCTGGAGACCAGTGGATTCACATCACCTTTATCACATCATCTCACTGTTCTCTCTTGCATTTCCAGGACAACCTGGAGTTTCGCCTCCACCTAAGGTACGAGTTTCTGATGTTGGGCATTCAGCCGGTCATCGACAAGCTCCGAGAACATGAAAACGCCACTCTGGACAGGTGAGAGGGAGACATAATGTCTGTTTGCAGCCTTTTCCCCTATTTTATTTTATTTTGCTTTTATGTAATGTATTATTTTGCTGTTTGTCTGTAATTGTAAAGTGCCTTGGCTAAAGGCGCTATATAAATAAAGTTTGACTTGACTTGACTTGACTTGACTTGATAATCATACGTTAACTCTGTGTTGCAGACCAGTGTTTAGTTTTGCACAGACCACAGTGCTTTATGTTTATAACTATTAAACCACATGATTTCCTAATATCTTTTGTTCGTTAAGAATGAATATGTATATTATTCTGGTTTGCATAAGGTCATTCACAGATAAAGAAATGTTAAGTGTCAAGTGCTTCTAAACTAAATTTATGTTTGAGAGGTGGAGTGAGGTCAAACAGTTTTGATCCCTCTGTGACCCTCAGCCATCTAAACAGACTTATTGGAGATCTGGGTGGTTCTGTGTAAGAGGCTCTTAAACCGTGTTTCACGTCTTGCGCCTGCTGAGACTGCAGACAGAAGCAATGTCATCAGTTCAAAATGTTTATGGGTTGAGGTTTCTTGGGATGTTGATGGGGCTTTGGGCATCTAGGATTCCACACACAACATTAGGGTTTCATGAAATCATAGTGAATTTTATAATATAAGGCTATCTCTCCTTATTTCTGTCTCTCCAGGCATTTGGACTTCTTCGAAATGGTGCGGAATGAGGATGACTCGGAGCTGGCCAAGAGATTTGATATGGTGAGTAATCTACTAATGTGCTCAGACAACATTCTATTTAGTTGTCAGCTTGTGATGTCAAACGCTGCACTATTTTTTCCTGTGTGGCTCAACGTCAAGCACATCCACTCATCAGTGACTGTGCTTTTTCCTCAACAGTCCCACATAGATACAAAGAGCGCCGGTGCCATGTTTGAGCTGGTCAAGAAGAAGCTGAGCCACACAGATGCCTACCCCCACCTCCTGTCCATCCTCCAACACTCCCTGCAGATGCCCTGTGAGTAGGCACCTACAGGTTTCTCATATACGGAGCGTACGCCACATCTGAATTCAACTTTTAAATACTCTTATTTGGATTTGCTTTACTATTACCGGCTTTGATCTCTCATCCAGATAAGCGTGGTGGTGGCAGCCTGCAGCACTGGCAGCTCTTAGACAGGATCCTCCAGCAGATAGTCCTACAGGATGACAAGGGAGAGGACCCCGACATTGCCCCTCTGGACAACTTCAATGTTAAGAACATCATTCGCATGTAAGTGAAACTTTATTATCTCCAACTAAAGCACTCAGTTCATACAGTCATACAGTTCCTTTCTTCTTCTGATGCATTTACACAAATACATAAGGACTGATGATTTATCTGAGGCACTCTCACATGGTTCTCAACACTATTATACTGTAAGAGGAGATTCTGGCCAAACATTATACTGTAATTCATACAGCACACTGTAATTCCAATGCTCTCTCGTGCCTTTGTAAAAGCTTCCCCTTATCCTTTGAAGTTGTAAACACGCTCTAGTTTCTGGAAAAATCTTGTGGTTAATGTGTCCAATCAGCATCACCTCTAATTCACAACCTCTAATTCACTTCAAAGAGGCTGGAAGGCAAAGAGGCAGTGGAATATCATAATTTATGCATCAGAGCTTTGGCGAAGGAAACGTTTACAGTCATCATGTGTAATAAGACTTTTAACACTCTGGGCCTGTCTAGTGTTCAAGTCAAGCTATTGTGCCAGAGATGGAAGTGAATGAGAGAGAATGTGACTGCACAGGAAGGTTAGGTGAAAGTAAAGGTGGCAGCATGGGGCCGTGGGCAGAGTCCGAGGAAGCTGCGCTCCAAGCGAGAACTGGCATGAAAGCGGAAGCTGGAGATCAAAAGGAAATCGCTCTAATCGCATTAAGCAGGAAAGGCCAGCCAAGTCAGCCATGTTTAGGTGCAGTGAAGCTTCACTTGGCTTCATGGCAGAGACAACAGGGAGAAATAATCACTTTCAAAAGGAAAACCAAGCATTATGATACAGATATAGGTGTAGCAACAAAAAAAAAAAGTTGACCAAGGCACTCATGAGGTCTAAAAAGTTAAAAAGCCTTGATAAGAAGTGGCTACAAAGTATCAAGGTTAAAAACTGCACCTACGACATAGACGTACAGTAGGTGTACTAGATGTGTCATCATAAACACCGTTTACACTGTCGCTCAGAGAGAATCGTTTACAAATGGTCACTGACATTTGCTGGATTCTGTGGTCTGGGTATCACTGAAGTTTGAAACTGATCTGGACTTGTGTTCAGAAGCCAGAGACCAAGCGGAGGTAGTGTTGAAACGGAGCGCCGAAGGCCTCGTCCATACAGTACACGTGGTGTGTTTCTCTTTTCTGACGTGCTGTCATTCTCCTCTTTCTCCATCTTTCTCCTCCACTCTCCTCGGTTTTGTTATTTCTGAACCACGTTTCAGATCACTGATGAATGTGTTTAGTCTCTGCAGTGAAAGCACCGTAAAATATGTTGCGTGGTAAAACCTTGGCACCGGCCAGCTCCTACTTTGTTCAACTAATTCGGCCGCCATTGTTTGTGCAATCAGCACACTTGAGGGTAATTCTTTCCAGTAGTGTACAGAAAGCGAACCTGGACACTGGACGTCCATTACTGTCTGCTGCAGATTCATCACCGCGGTCAAACCCTATGGCTGACTTTAGACCGCTGCCAAAGAATTGTTGTGTTTCCATAAACTCTCATAGAGTAAATTACTCCTGGAAAGAAAGTGCATAAACTCACATCTCCGCGCAGTGCTGGCCGTGCGCCGGAGCCCCTGACAGTTAACGGGTGCAAACGCGCAGCCTCGTGCCGTGCCGCCTCGGAGGAGGGGGCGGGTTAAAACAACTGTTAAAACAACCGGGAGACAAAGCCATTCATCATCTGCGGTCACCATGACGACGGCTCTGACTAATCACATGTATACTTGACCCAAAATTAACACTCTTCAACAAATCATATTTTTCCACAGCTACTTTAAAGGCGTTTAATTTGACCAGTCAACAATACAGACGTGGTGTGTTTTTGTTTTAATGAGTTGGATCAGTGCTTGGGCTCTAATTAAAACTGTTCTGACTTTGTAATCAAGTTCAGACAGTCCTGCTCACTAACACAAACACTTAAAAACCCAAATCTGATTAATGACCAATTTGCTTTTCAATGGCCTTGTGGATTTCCTTGTGTGAATTGATTGCAAGCATTAAAGTGTGAATCACCACTACAGTGAAGTTACTTTATCCTCACTGGCAGCCTGGACCTTTTCAGTAGTTCATTCACTCATTCTCCTGTTTTACTGCTTGTTTATAGTCTGTTCTTAGTGACACTGAATCATGTCTGTTCTCTCAACTCTAGCTGTGGCTACCACCGGTGCTCAAGGTTTCTCTTTCCACTCTTTATCCATCTCAAAAGATTCTGTTCAATCATCTTTTTGTCATTTTTTTTCCTTCAGTTTTTACACATACTTTCTGACTGTGTCATTATCAAAAACACTAATTTCTCACTATTGGATTTCTTTTTTTCCTTCCTCCCTGCCTTCGCCGAACTATGTGCCAGGGTCCATAACTGAGATTAAAAACTGATATCAGCCATGCAGAATTTTTTTTTTACTACTAATTTTTCCTACTATGCAGAAAGAGCAATCTGTATCAACCCAGTCAATTCTGGTAATGAATCGGACTCCCAAAAAGAAAGTTAAAAATCAGCACCAGTGATCAATGGATTCCCAAACTACAGCTTGAATCTCCTCAAAGTGTGGAGGTGTGACTTGGTTGGATTGCATTTGGCTCCTATGTGCAAGTTTTTTTTTGTGCGTAGCTTGGTGTATCTGTCTGTTGTTGTGCTGGTTCTTACTGTTGTGTGCCTCCTTCACAGGCTGGTCAATGAGAATGAGGTGAAGCAGTGGAGAGACCAGGCGGAGAAGTTCAGGAAAGGTAACACCTGTTCATCTCTTATTCAGAACAGACAATGTGTGAATCAGCATCCAGACACATTCCTGTGTCTTTCTCAGATCATGTAGAGCTGCTCGCTAAACTAGAAAGGAAGGAGCGGGAGTGTGACACCAAGACCCAGGAGAAGGAGGAGATGATGAAGACCTTGAACAAGATGAAGGACAAGCTCCAGCGTGAGGGTGTGGAGCTCCGCTCAGCCAGGGAGCAAGTCCTGGACCTGTCGTCACGCATCAATGACATAGCTGTGAGCACGACGCTTTTAAACACTCTAACCAGAAGTACTTGGTACGAGCCACTGGTACTGTTTTGTAATAATAACATTTATAATAACTGATGTCTTTATCGTCTGTTTCCCCTCTGACAGGGCGGCACTGCGTCCTTCCCCCCTCCTCCACCTCCTGGCGGCCCTGTGGCTCCACCTCCGCCTCCTATGATTGGCGGCTTCCCTCCGCCTCCTCCTCCGCTACCTTTTAGC